>BGPR01001218.1:246344-291661 GCA_013235015.1 Araneus ventricosus | reverse complement strand
ACAATACATAGGTCAAGGTTGGTACTCTTCGTAAACTGTATATTATAGCATATGCTCTATAATTTAACATTTGTGTACATTTCTTTCAATAAAATTTCTAAATACCTAATCGTCCACCGATAGATGTATTGCTTCCAAGACCTATAAGGTCTGATTCAGAAGTTCATATTCACCATTGATTCAGATTCTCAATGCGCAGCCACAAAACCATCATTTCCTGATCTGTCTCCCTTTTATATTGTCCGCTAAAAGTTCCTGTTAGACATCATAGCAATCCATTCTCAAATACTGCCAAATTCTATTTGCAGTCTGCGGAGACGAAGATACCCAAAAAGAATTTCAAGACAAAACAGTGACACTGCAGCCAAGGCAATTGGGTTGATCCCATCCAGCCTTTGCAGTGAGAATAGATGGGAGAAACTGAAAAAGTCCTGGTTCTGATACATCGCTTCTGGAAGGAATAGGAACATTTCAACCCATGCACCAGTTAGGAAACAATGCGTCTCCATGACGACTAGCACCTCTCCTGTCCCATGGAATTTGCCATCCATACCTCTGGTAACAAGGATTCCTAATATGTAAGGAAAACTAACACCGCTTTTGCTAAAGATCTGCTGCTCATCTACCTGAACTGACAGCAAAGACGAAACATCTATGGGAAATCACTGACCACAGCGTAGCTGTCTCACCCCGAGGATAATGGTGTGGAGGAATAGGAGTCAACAGTAAAAGTCGCCACCAGTGTTGTTAAAACGTTGAGACCTCTGGAGCAGTCTCCTAGCTAAAGTTGATCGACGCACCGTTCAAGGATGAAGAAAAGTCGGGGAAACAGAAATGTAAGTAAAAACTGCAGCACCCATGAGTGGGAAAACTGAAATTTATGTGTTAAAACCCCAAAAAAATTGGTAAAAGGTCCAGTAACACATTACTGAACTTGTGAGAACTAGTCTTAAATGATTGGGGTAAAGTGAAAGGGAGACAGATAGTGAACAAACCCAGCCTTTAATCATAAGAATATTCCTCGAAGTCTCAAGAAAATATCACGACACATAAAGATAAACATAATCAATCAGACTGGAAAATCTAAGATACAAGTAGATCTTTCCATGTGATAGCTAAAAAGAATGCGGATTAGCACCACAAAAGACGATAGTCAACAGTTAAAATATCTCCTAAAATAAAGCATGACATGGACTAATTCCATGACGTGTCCAAATATAATACCTAACACGATCTGAAATACATATACAAAACAAATTTACTAACTGCTGGTATTCCCTACAGCTTGGGGACTGTTTAGTAACAGCGTAATGCAACACCCAGACACATTTGCCTGGGAACCAGGAGAACTGGGTGCTAACCAATATATATACATGAAAACCAGCCAAGAAACAAGTAGGATTGAAAGAGCACCAGCCCTGGTTCAAAAGCCGAGGAAAAAATTGAATATCTAAAAAACACACCATGTTATTTCTTTCAGTGTCTAAGTTGAGGAAAAAAGAAATTCAATCTCAGTGCCTGAAGAGGTTTATTTAAGGCTAATAGATCTTCCACCAGCCACAGTCGGTTTTGAAATAGTTTTGCTCTGTACATTGGAAACTGGTAGAAAATTGAAATCTCCATGGTTCAATTAATCTCCCCACCCGCACGAAAACCTAACTGCAACCAAAGAGATTTTAATAATTGCATCTGTGACTGGAAAAAAACACTCAAAATTAACCGTTGCGTCAGAATGAGATAGAGAGTAAGCAAATGTGATTAGGGAATTATCTATGGAAATATTCTCAAAAGATAATTCATCGCAAAGGAGCAAAACACATAGATGGTAATCCTTTTTTATCGTTATAAAGCAAATCACGCAATACAAATCTCACATGCAGAAAAAAGTTCTTGGGTGGTTAAATGACCAATGTGGAAAAGGAATGGGGAATCGTAAACATATTCTAATTACTAACTTATCCAAAACCAAAGAGAGTCTTTATCCGTTATTGATAGAATATCTTATTATTTACCATTAAAGAAATGCGCACAAAAAGGACGAATATATAAGGGAAAAAAATGCAAAAGAGAAATAAGACACACAGACGCGGTAACTCCTTTATCGTTATTATTCAAAATAAACTGCGCCACACACCCCTGAACAACATGCATGGTGGAAAAAAAAGTTCCCAGTTAAAATTATTAGATAAATGCATTTGATCAATGAAAAGGAAATTGAATGTAAACATGAATTCTACCTTTCATTTCATTAATTTATTCAAACCAAAGAGAGTTTTATTTTTCTATGTTATTGATAGAATATTCTTTGGTTGTTTTCATCATTGGAAGAAATGCGTTTAAAAATCAAAGTGAATTTTAGTCATGTATGGAAAATTAGTTAGAGAATATATATATATAATTAATGAAATTGAATAAATAGTTCGTGAAATAAAATAAAATTGTAAGGAATTGAGATGAAAGTCGAAAAAAGTTTGAAAACAAAAAAACACAGAAATCGGTCGAATTTTTTTTTAAGTATCGAAATAAATGTTTTATTAGTTAATAGGCGAAAATTTTAGATTAGTGGAATGTTTTATATAGTTTTAGAATTAACTATGATGAATGGTCCCTAAATTTTTTAGATAAAATAATTTGTGATGAATCTATGCATTTGCAAGGTTTAATGTCACCTTTCTAGTGTTATTCGAAGTAAACAAAGTCTTTATAGATAAGTTATATGTCCAACAAAAAAAAAAGAGCGATCTTTAATGGTTAATATTAATGAAACAATTTGGTCGATGTTAAGTGAATTCGGAAAGAAAAAAAAAATAATGCCAACACTTTCTCGTTCAAGAATCGAATTTTCCATTTAAGTTTAAGAGAGTTTAACGTTTTGTTATTCCTGAAACAGTTAAAAACGGAATTTTAAGTTAACTTATTCAAACTAAGTGATTTTTAGTGCTCTTGTATGTTATTGTTAGAATATTCTAAAATTGTGTTTGTTAGTGGAAAAATAAGCTTGAAGCAAAGAGGAAAGTTGAATGATGAAAGAAAAATAAATCCAAGTTGGATCATTCGAAGAATTATTCTTATAAAAATGATTTAATTAAGAAACAGATTTTATGAGAATTAGCAACTAAGTAAACATTTTGTTATTTAAGAACAGAAAATGCGCAAGTTTTGAAATTTTCCTGAAAACAAATGAAAAACGTTATTCGATAACGAAAAAAGAAAAATTAGCATGCCGAAAAACAGAATAAGATTGAAAGTTTAACTCTAATTGATGAAATTCTGTTCAAAAGCTGAGAAAATTCAAAGTCTCTAAAAACAGAAAAGAAAAAAAATGAAATTAAGATTGTAAGTATCAAATTATTATGTTTATTTTATATTTAAATATTTTATTTTAATGCACGCATGATAAGTTATGATTGAATTGATGTAAATCTGTGAAAGGACATTGTGAAAAAAAAAATCTAAGCCACGAAAATCAAACTTTTGTAAAAGAAATAATTCGAGAAAAATTCAAAGTTCCTCAAAAATTTTCAAAGTCCCAAAAAATAATTAATTCGTTATCTTAATTCCTTATCTAAGAAGGAGTTGGCGGTGGGGGTAAAAGTCCAAGAAAATTCCTTATCTCAACTCGGAAGAGGTTGACGATCACAGCGCCCCCTATACACCGAAACACGAAAGTCGGGGTCAACTGAGGTCAAACTGTGCCCAAACTCTCATATTTACCCTAGTCGAATTTTATTTTCTTCCTTTATAACAAATCCAGGTAACTGACATATGTGATGATTTAACTTCTTCATCTCTAAATTAATTCTTTCTAACGCCACTTCATTTTTAAGTACTTCTACTTCAATCGTAAGACCCACACTTCTACTTTAACTTCCAGAGTCATGAGATCTCAGGGGATCCCCCTTTTTACTTTCTCATATATGAAGCATATAAAGAGAAATTGTAATCGTCAAAAAATTCGAACTCGAGATTTTGATGAATATCCACGTTTTAGACCTCCCTGAGTCTGAAAAACACAATTTTGGAATTATGTCTGACTGTCTGTCTGTGAACACGATAACTCGAAAACTATTAGAGATAGCCGGGAAAAAAATGAAATTTGGTATGTGATCTTTACACATAATTTGTAAGTTTCTATCAAATTTTGAACAAAATCCCTCTACGGGAAGTCTGTCTGTCTGTCCGCGTTCATGTGAACACTATAACTCAAAAACTTAAGTAGATAAATGAATAAAATTTAGTACACAGTTTTATCATCAGGAATGTTGGTCCGTATCAAATTTTGGGCCAAATCCATCAAAGGGTTGACTGCCTGTCAGTCTGTAGAATCGCATACTTGTAAACACAATAACTCCTTAACACAATGACTTAGATAAATGAAATTTGGTATATGGCCTTCTAACCTTAATTGTAGATTTGTGTCCAACTTTTGTTTAGTAAAAAAAGGCTTTCAAATTGCCTATTCAAATTTCTTACTATGACGCGAGGCCATTTTTTCGTCTTGGCGAGTGTTTGGCTATACTCATGACCTTGGCGCGCGCTGAAGGAAGCTCGTGGATAATCATTGCATTCTGGGTTTCAGTAGGTTCGAATTTTTTATCCACGCAGGAGGATGGGAAATGGCACCTTTTTGGGAAGTATACGAGAAAGTTTAGGGGTACCACTCCCGCTGGTTCCCAGGAATTTTAAGGCTCATGCACGTTGCACTCTGCGCTTTTCTGATTTTAACTGAAGCGTTGACGCGCGCGGCGCCGTTCTCAAATATGGTCATGGAGTGGACAATTAAAATATCTTTTATCAAAAAATAACCTCATCGCCTTTAAAATGAAACGTTGAATTCTGGATTAAAGAAAAAGTTACTTTAATTAGCTGTCGAATTCCTTAATCTTGTTTTTACCTGTTCGATGAAATTGGTGACATATATATGTATACAGTTTCTATAAATTTGCCATAAAGATACGTAGCTCGTTAATCTAATTGAATGTGATTCCAACACAATACATTTTCTTACAGCTATAATGAACATAAATCTAACAACAAAAGAATAAACTGAGACTGTTTCAGATTTGTGGTCTTAGAAGAGTGTCGATTTCAGTAGTTTAAAGTGTATAGGGTATATTTTAGTTTGGATAGAAAGTTTGTTAATAGATTGACATTCAAATATAGTTACGAAAATCGTCAGGTGGGTTTACGGTGAAAGCAGTCCAACAAGCAGGATAGTGGAGAGCGTCGCTTTATTCGCAAGCATTTCAAATAACTCGAATCACAGTTAACAAGAAAAACGGTACTTCTGCAAATTAGCAACACAAGTAGACAGCAAATCCTTAATAATATAATAAATGCGAAAGTGTGTCTGTCTGTCTGTCTGTTTGTTAAGCTTTCACGGCAAAACTACCAATCCGATTTGGATGAAAATTGGCAGAGTTGTAGCTTGAAACCCAAAAACGGACATAGGCTAGATGAAATCACGTTAAATTAATTATTTTTGACTACAGACATCAATTAAATAATTAACAAAGCCCATTGACTCAGCGATTCTCGATGACGATTATTTTATTTTTCACTCAACTGTCACGTGATCCTTCAGGAATGCGAAAACATGTGGAATAAATTATTTTAAAAATCAACTATCACGTAATCCTTTTTTCCACTGTAACTTCGGAACAAATTGTTCGATAAAAATGATTTTTATACCATCTTAAAGCTCAAAAATTTAACTTTTCAATGATATTAATTTTATTTCTGTGACATTTTTCCTTCAACTTTTATTCATTTTTTAAAGTTTAATCATTTTTTACGTGCAGAAGATTTTGAAATAACGCAAATTTATACCTACTTCGCTGCTAGGAAATGTTAGACTTTGAACTAATTTATCTTTATTTCTGAAAATTTTGCTTAAGTTTATAAATATCTATAAAACAAGGCAGAAATTACATGTATCTGTCTGTCTGCCGGTCGATCGGTCGGTCACAAGAACTCCCCCTAAACGGTGAAAGGTAGCGACATGAAATTTACACACAAGGTGCTATTTTCAACTTTCAGAGTTAATTAGTTCTTAAGATATTTAATTAAATAACGAACATTAGCCGCTTTTAAGCCTATTGCTTACACATTTTTTGCCAATAACTTCTGAAATCTTTATTAGACAACAATTCTTTTTATGCAATTTTAAAGACCAGAAAATGATATATTAAATGCAATTCCATTGCGATGAAATGTTTTCTCTGATTGCTATAAAGGTTTAAAAATATTTTTTGACATAATTTCTAACAATGCTTTTTATTCTTATAGAAATAAATTCAAGCCAAATTATTGTTTCGCGCGCGGGCTTTTGCCAGTGTTAAAGTTAATATAAGAAAATATTGCTTTCTTTGACCATAAACAACAAAGGAGACTTTACACTTCCGGTTTCCTGTTGTGGTAGCATTTAAAGCTTTTAATACGGTTACACAGTGATCCAATGACGTTAGTGAATTATTCTCTCGATGTTTTGTTTAATTTTCACAGTGAGATATTAGAGAATATTCTTCTGTAGATACGGTAATGGGAATTAACAAGGAACATCATATCCTGTAGAGCTCTTCATCATCTTAGAATTGTCAGTGGCACCTTCCGACAAGCCGAGATTGAAAGTCGGTGTGCCAGTAATACTAATACGTAACCTCGATATACCGAGACTGGGCAATGGCACACGGTTACAAATTACACACCTAGGTCCAAACGTCATAAGAACTACTGTTATGACTGATATAAGGAGAAGAAAGAGTGTTTTAATTCCACGCCTTCCGGTAATACCGAAGGATTTATCGTCTCAGTTCAAAAGGTAAAAAATCCCTTTAAAAATATCATTTGCCAGGCTCAGGGCCAGACACTGAAAGTGGCAGACGTGCATTGGAAAAACCATATTTTTCGCATGGTCATGTTTACTATATGTGGCATGTTCACGTGTGTCCAGCCCACACAACCTCTACATCCGTGCAAATAACGTGGTATGCAAAAGTGTATTAGCATAGATAAACAATTTACATAACTATATGAGCATACATGTACAGTACACTCCTGTGAACCATCAAATTAAGTATTATCAACCGTCAGAACTTTTACTTTCCCCTTTCAAAATCCAACGAAACATTTACATTCGTGAATTAAAAAAAATAATAATAATTCAAATTCTTCGCGCACGAAGTCGCGGGTAACAGCTAGTCACTAATAATCACAGAAACAGCATTTACAATAGCGTTCACCTTCTAACAGCTAACCAATTCGCTTTGCGAGCAGACTCCGAAGAGATCATCCCTCTTTTGAGAACCCCTGTATTTATAGTCTTCCCGACAGGGCGTGACGTCACATTGAATATTCCAGAATAATCTCCATATCTTCGTTCCCAACAGAGATAGAGTCATAATTGTCGTATTTTCGAGAACCTTCATTTTGTCGTCAAAGTCACCAAATTTTTTGCCAAGTCACTAAATGGTCGCTAAGGACAGGGGTATTTTTTGCATTGTCTTGAGATAAAACTCATTGTGCACCAACAAGCACAACACAAGGTTTTCCGAAGTAAGTAAAACACTCATTAAACGGTAGAAGGAAGTTTCAAAGGAAATGATACAAATGCAAATTCCATAAAGAATAAAATACGAAACAAATGTACAATAATTGGTCACAAAGGGAAAAAATACAGAAACATATTCAAATTCCAAAAAAACTTATATAAATATAAAATAACTGGTCGCATCTACACAGATATATGGATAATAACGAGAAATGGAGAAAAAGATGTACAAGGTGAAGAAAAATGAAAAAAAAAAAAAACATTCGAAAGTCAGAAAAAAGCTCACAAATACACAAAATATCACACAACGCATAAAAACTCATACAAGGTGATCGTAATTAAACTAGGCCTGTTCAGAGCACTCTGTAGCTGTAACTAAAATGCGGATTGATTCGAAAATTTGTAGATAGACAATTCGAAAGATGCGCTGAAAGATTCCGAAAAAAAAATAGTTTAAAAAATTCCGCTAGGGGGCGCATTACAGCCAAAATGCTTGAAAAACATGCAATAAATAACTGCGAGCTATTTTAACATTTTCAAGCATTATGGCATTTAAAACTGTTATTTTTACATTTTAAGGCATTATGACAGTGCAAACAATGATAACACTGGACAACAACCATTTTGTTGCCCGTATGATTTTAGCTAATTCTTATGTACTTTCACGCTCTGAATTCGAAAAACCAATCAGAATTTGTCTATCACCCTCCAATTTTATGCAACATAAACTCTCCCTAAAACCTCTGTCCACTCCTTTCTTTTATTTGAATCGATGTCGTAGCCAGGATATTTTTTGTTACCTTTGAGATCTTGACTGATAATGGTGTTTTTATGGTCACTGAACCCGAATATAATCTCGAAAAACCTCTATAACACACTGTTTTTGAGCAACACTACTCGTAATTGCTTACAAGTACATAGAAAATGTCATTGAAATATGCCGGATCTTGTGTCAAAAATACTTTCTGAAAAAATTAATTTCCAGCCAAGAAGATAATGTTTAGGTTTGAAATGCTCTTACAATTATAATTTTCATAAAGAAAAGGCTGTATGTCAAAAATTATAACAGGCGTTTTTGGATCGAGAATCCTGCAACGTAAATACGATTCAATGCATGAGCCACTTTGTGAGGGCAGATGTTTCTGTTTGGCAGCACATGGAAGCTTTTGCCAAGATGGTGATGTGATATTTTGTAATGATGTTGACTCGTTGTTTAAGGCTCTAGAACTACAACATAACCCTCAAGAATGGCGTTTGTTTATAGACTCTTCAAAGGTCAGCTTAAAAGCAGTTCTGTTACACAATGGTAACAAGCACCCTTCGATTCATGTAGAATGTAGCCGTTCGTATGAAAGAAACATACGAAGCCTTGAAGCATATGTTGTCCAGTATTGAGTACAGCAAGCATTCTTGGCATAAATGCGCCGATTTGAAAGTGATTGCCGTCTTAGTTGTATTGCAAGCAGGCTAGACCAAGTTTTTTTTGCTTTCTGTGCTAGTGGGACAGTAGGGACAGAAAAAAAGCACTACTACCAAGCGACAGTTCCTCATACCAGGTGTGAAGAATAAAGAGAACGAACCACTAGTTGCCTGAGAAAAAATTCTCTTGCCTCCATTGCACATCAAATTAGGTTTGATGAAGAATTTTGTTAAAACGATGGACTGTGGAGGAAGTGGATTTCATTACTTAAGTCTGAAATTTCCAAAAGTGAGTGAAACAAAAATTAAGGAAGGCATATTTGTTGGACCTCAATTTAGACAATTAATGAAGGATCCGGTGTTTGAGAGTAAACTGACTAAGAAGGAAGCCGCAGCATGGACATTGTTTAAGGAGTTAGAAGAAAACTTCTTCGAAAATCACAAAGCAGAAAACTAAGGCAAATCGTCAATAACTTGCTTAAAGGCCTACAAAACCATGGGATGCAACATGTCATTGAAAATCCATTTCTTGCACCCTCACTTACAATTCTACCCTGAAAACCTTGGATCAGTAAGTGACGAGCATGGTGAACGGTTCCATCAGGATATCTCGAATATGGGAACTCGTTACCAAGGGAAATGGAATCCCAAAATGTTAGCCGACTATTTTTGGACATTGAAAATGGATATTCCTCAAGCCAAGCACAGTCAACAGGCTAAGTACACAAGAAAGTGAAGGTTTGTAACATTTTAATATGCCTGTGTAAATATTGCAAATTGAATATGATTTCCTAATGTATATAATAAGAGTTACTACGTTGCTCAAAAACTATGGGTGATTGAAAAAAACGGTTAACAGATTTGAAATCAGGGCACAAAAATACATAGGTATAGCCCTTTCTTTCTGAAGCAACATGAAAAAAAATTTTTTGTTGTCCAGTGTAATTATGGCACCGCAAGTGAAGAAGAAAACAATCTGAATTGCATAAGCAGATGGATTGAGCGTGAGTTCTGGGTACAAAAAGGAGGAGGTCGAGTGAGTAGCATTCTTTCAGTTACGATGGTTATTAGTTTACCAGAACCAGTGGCGGTTTTCCGCACAAGTGTTAGAGGCTCTCGCCTCATGCCTTGAAAATCCAAAGGGCCTCAAAATCCATTCGAAGTACACAGTAGTGCAAACTGATGGCGAATTAGCGACATTCGGTAGGGGAAGGGGGTCTCAAAACCTATTGGACGTAAATTGTACTGCTATGCCGACGGCGAAGTTGCGACATTGGATAAGGGTAGGGCAAAGAACTTATATGTATGTTATGATGGTTCTATACATCCTATTTAATTTTGATTGTGCTTCCATAATTGATCTTTATCAAACTTGTTATGAAGGAATTACCCTCTTAAAGAATTTGAACTGTATGAAAGAATATTAAAACTGTATTTTTCTAGAAGTATGTTATGATGGTTCTATACACCCTATTTAATTTTGATTGTGCTTCCATAATTGATCTTTACCAAACTTGTTATGAAGGAATTACCCTCTTAAAGAATTTGAACTGTATGAAAGAATATTAAAACTGTATTTTTCTGTAAGTATGTTATGATGGTTCTATACATCCCATTTAATTTTGATTGTGCTTCCATAATTGATCTTTATCAAACTTGTAATGAAAGACTTACCCACTTAAAGAATTTGAACTGTATCAAACATTTTGCAGCGTATACATCATTTTTCAATGTATTGATTATAAATTGTTATATGGTAACATTTTACTTGTAGTTTGTAAATTTTTTTTATAAGTATGTTATAATGGTTCTATAGAAGTAGTCATTGGTTTATTTTAGTCGCAAATTTGGCACACACATCACAGTTGCTTTTTATCCGCTATGACTCAATGAAACTGTAGATGAGTGTGAGGCTAGGTTATTTGAGGCTTATTTAAATCCATCTACTAAATAATTCTTTGCTTTCATCTGTGGCGGATCAGTTTCAATATGATAAACATATACATCAAGCTGAGAGTTCGCTGAGTGCTGAATCTTCAGGTTGCTCGCACATTTTTGATTGCCTTTTTTTCACACCTTTTTGTTGTTTTAAATATTCAGTTGGATAATCCTTATACTTAACAATCTTTCTACGTCATAATTGTCATGACAATAATGCTTTTTGTAGTATCGAAACAGGTATTTTATCTCCTCTTCGACAGCTTTCCAATATCTACAAAGGGCTGCTTGCTTTGTCTTGATGCAGTTCTACTGATTGATGGCACTGTAGCACTCTCTTTGCTTTTAATTTGCCATTATATGAAAAACCTACCACAATCAAAAATCACTTAGAAAAACTTCTTTAAATTCTTTGAACAATGTTTTTTTCCTCCTCTTGATGATAACAAATTGATCTTTTTTTTCTTGAATTCATTTAAGTATACCTGTATTTCATCTATTGCTAAAATGTTTTTTTTTCTCCTGATAATTTCTTCTCAAAAAGAATTCTACAGCCTGTTCTGGGTTCAGAGATACAACGTGGAGAAAGAATATGAGCATTTTATTTTTATAATTTAAATCAGTAATGCACTTATTGCCAAATTAGTTGTAATGCAATTGCTATTTTTAGTTATCCTTTTTAGTGTGAATTACATATTTCTTTTTTTTTAAATGTGTTTTGTCATGATTTTCATTTACTTATGCAAATATTCTATGTTTTCTTCTGATTTCTGTTTGTTGCTTATTCTGAATAAAATGTTAGTCAAAACTTCATCAGATTGTTTGAAAATTATTTTGTATCAAAAATGAAAAAGTGTTAAAAATGATTGAAGTAATTATAAATGTTTATTTTTAAAGTTATTTTAACAAACTTTGATTTCCTTTTACACTATTTGATATGCAAAAATTCAAACCCTTAATTAAATACAAAAAAAAACTTTCTTTGACTGATTTTACCGATTTAGACCTACAAATATATATTTCTTCTAAACAATCAAGTCTTATTAGAAAATATTACTATATGATTTTCTGCATTTATTTTTATAAAAAAAACTTTTTAAATTTTTGTTTCTATATTTTTATCAATCGTGAAACTCTTAAAAAGCCTACTAAATGTGTTCTATGAACGTAAAAAGCGCTAGGGAAACGATCTAGAAGCCTGAATGGAATGGCCATGAGCGAGACATCTGGAAGTTGCTTTTCCTGTCGAGCATATTCCTCGCCAGGCACCAGGTAGCGTTGCGGTCGTTGGTTAACATTACGTCTATGGAAGTGTCCTTTCTTCACTCTGTACATTCTTTGGGTAGGAGCCTCAAAACCTATTTTACGCACATCGACGGCGAATTTGAGACATCGGGTAGAAGAAGGGGCCTCAAATCAGTTTTGTGCCTGTGGCCTCATATTGACAAAATCCGCCACTGACCAGAACGTGCGTTGATCGTGAAACTGTTTTACGAAAACCAGGGAAATGCTGTAGAAGCTCTTCGTGAATTTCAATGTCGAAAGAAGTTGCTCCGGGAGTCAATGTCTCCACAAGATGTGAGAGACATGATATCTCGATTCGAAAAAAATGGGTCGTTATGCGTTCAACGTGGAAGAGGGTGAAAGCCTATCAGTGCAGAAGTCGTTTCAGAGGTAGCAACGGCCGTTGTCGAGCAGTCACTGACGAATGATCATGGCATCAGTAGTGCACGAGCAGTGTCACTACAATTAGACATATCGTATGGAACATTGTGGAAGATACTGAGAAAGATAGTACACATTTTTCCGTATGAGAATAGGTCACAACTAGTAACTGCTTGTTAACGACACTGACCGTCGCTTATCTTTTTGCACTGACTTTTCTTTCCTAAATTGAAGTTGATGACTCCTGGCCGTGAAGCATCCTCTGAAGTGACAAGACACATTTTTATCTCAATGGAAAGGTGAACACCCAGAATTGTCAAATTTGGGCCATGGAAAATCCACATGCCTTCCATACAATTCCACTACACTCGCCAAAAGTTACCGTCTGGTGTGGTCAATTTCCCAATTTATCATTGGATCATTCTTCTTCGAAGAAAATGACAATAATGGCCCTGCAACATGCTCTGTAACGGCCCTCTGACATCGTGACTTGATCAAAAGTTTCAACTTACCTCAACTTCAGCAGCGACGATGTCTTGCGTCTACCATTTTTGGTAGCCCCTCCACGTAACAGATTCAGTGTGCAGAGGTTTTAGCGGCAGCATTTTACCGATGAAAGGGTTATTAGCCGTTCATTTCCCACTCCTTGGCCGGACCGTCTTCCCAATCTTACTCCGTGTGATTTTGAAATATGCTTTACTAGACTTGGATCGCCTGATTTTTTCCCCTCTATTTTCAATTAGGAACAAAATTTTGACTTAAATTCATGCCTGAACCTCATGATGTTTAACCCATCTTTCTAAAATAAAATCTGTAGAATAATGGCCTACTTCACTGCAATTAGACGGACTTGATTCCAAGAAAGCTTGATTTTGTATGGACAAATAGTTGACCAATTATATCACGTAACAGGTTTTAGGACATAATGGAGGACACAACAACTCAAATAACTGTCCTAGACGTTCTAAAGAATAACAGGATTGTTAAGTATTCTATACGCTTCTTAACTGTTATTCGTCGAACACGAGTGACACCTTGAGCAAATAATCCGTCTAAAATTCCAGATTAAGCTATGGCAGCTAGCTGAATTTCTCAAATCACACTAATACCGGAATTTAAATTTTTGTCTGGAGCGACAGAAACTTGAATATCGAGAGGTTTGCATAGTACAGGCACGATTTCAACAAGCAGTTCTTAGTTTCTAAGTGGATTTAAAATTTCACTGAGTAGTTTCTCGGATTTCGTAGATTTATTTTTGTTCTGTAATCTGCTGTGATTAACCCTCTGACTGCTTAATACCGCGATTTCCGAGATTTGAAAGTAAGTTTATTTTCTGCCGCATCCTGCGATTTTCGCAAGTCAGTGGGTTTACTAAGTACTTTTAAAACGTTGATCAAATTATACGAATAAAGCCTTGCATGTAAATAACAATTTGCTTGGTTCAACGGTATTTGAACATGTTTTCAAACGTTGCATCTAAATAGTAATTTTTAAAAATTCGACAGTTAGAGGATTAACTTTACAAAACGACAAACGGGGTAAAAAATAAAACAGATGGAAAAAATACGTATGAAGAATGAAGATAGAGATATCCAATAGATTATTTAGGTTGCATTCAAACGGAATTCATTGGTTTTAATTAACTGAAAAGCGTGAAAAATTTATATGAAAGAATTTTTTTCATAAACCAAATTTCATGCATGTGAGCTGTTCTCGATTTTCTTTATTTGTGTTCATATTTATTGTTGTCAATTTTTCATTGTTACTTATTCAAAACAATCAGAAACAATATCCGCGTATGTGAATTTCGAAACAATGTGAAACAACGAGTTAACTGTTGTAAGTATATTATTAAAAATGTTGCTTTAATCCACATTATTGCTTCAAAGTGTTTGTATGGTAGTTGATATGGTCAAGTGCTGGGATTCTCTGTCCATAGAGAGCTGTTGAATTGAGAATATTGCTTGACAGAAAAGTAATACTTTGGAGATGGTTGGAGCAAAAGTTATTGCTGTGTTTGCTATGCTCCCCTGGATCTGGTGGCTTTTTCAAGTCGTTTATGGAAACGTATGGTACATCATTTACCTGGTACCTTATCTTTTAACCATTGAGAAGAGAAAAAAAGAAAACAATCCCAAAGGGCACAAATGTTAGCATGGATGATTCTACTAAACTTGGAAGAAAAGATGCCTGCATATGGACTGATGGTATTGACTATGTGAGAAACATTAATGATGAAACGATTGAGTTGAATAATGACCATTGTCAAAATATTGTCTTCAACACTAATCCATTCCTGGATATGCTCGAAAATCTTGATGTTCATGGGGACTCATTGACGACAAACCCGTTTATCATCGATGATGCATGCCAAATACATCCATCTGGAAATCCTTTTTAGGACATCAATGATGCACTTCTCATTACTGGAGAAGGAAGACCTACTTTACTATCCACAAACCCGTTCTTACAAGACTGCTCCAACAATCAGATCAAAGATATATCGATTTTCTTCCCAAACGGTCTTGACGACCTAATTACTGGCATAACATATGCTCCTACATACAGTGACAAATACTGTAAAGAATGGATTGAGCAACACAGGAAATGCTTCATAAGAACTGCACGGTCATTCTCGACCAATTAGTTTTATACACAACTGCATTTTCACTAAATATATTTTATGTAAAATATTCTTTAACAGCAAATTGTTGAAAAAATAAGTTAGAAATTAATACATAAAGCATTTGAAAGCTAAAGAAATTATTCCATCTTCTATTTTTCATTTCATGGCAAATTTTCATATATTCTTCCACATGATATCTATCTCAATCAAGCTTTTTTCTGCTACCCTTCATCAAAGTTGTATGCCGTCCTCAAAATAAAGTCTTCAGATTAAATATATTTCTTGTTCAGTTGGTTTAAAGCTGTTGGAATGTGTAATAAATTAATACAAGAACAATTTATTGGAGAAGAAGATTTCTGCATCGTCTTCCTCTGCTTCCTTCTGAAACGCCAAATCAAAGTTTTTGGACATGAGGAACAGCTCTTTGAAAGTCTTCGAATATTTCCTCGTCAAGCAGTTGGCTGAGAGCTGCTAGATTGAGGAATAATGAAAACAGCAAGAAAAACATATTAGAGACGAATATTTCTGCATTACTAACTTCTGTTTCTTTCTGACACACACATTGCTGGAGTGTCATTTCTTAGAACGTCTTTGCACTCAAAGAAGTACTCATTGAATGTCTTTGAGAGATATTTCCTCGTCAAGCAGTTGGCTGAGAACTGCTAGATTGGGGAATGAATGAAGACAGAACGAAAAATGTATTGGAAATGAACATTTTTGCATGGCCTTCCTTGGCTGCCTTCTGAAACGCAACAATACTGGATTGTCACTCCTTTGAAACATTCATCGCATTTAAGGAATGCTAGCGAATGTCTTCGAATGATATTTCCTTGTCAAGCAGTTAACTGAGAGTTGTTAGATTGGGGAATAAATGAAAACGGGACGAACATGTAAGCATAGTCTTCCTCGGCTCATTTCTGAAACACTGCAAGCTTCAATTGTCTTCCATTTGAGAATTTATCTGCATTTTAGGTACTAATTATCGAATTCTTGAAATGAAACTTCCTTGTCAACTATTTAGCAGAAAGTTGCCTAATCGAAGATACCAAATATAATTTCATCAGTGACGAATGGTTCTTCATTGCCTTCCTGATGCCTCTACCGAAACTCTGCCATCTTACTATATTGGTGATTATTTGAAAACGCCATCACACTAAACGAATTGTTCTGCAATTTTCTTCAGGTGCTATTTCCTTTTCATACAGTTGGCTGAGAGCTGCAGGTTAGGAAATAACCAAAGACACCAAATGAACAATTTCATTGACGACGAATGCTTTTTCGCTGCCTTCCTGATGTCTCTGCCGTCTTCCTTCATTGCTGATTCTTTGAAAACGCCGTTACACTGAATAAACTGTTCTGAAAATTTTTTCAGATGCTATTTCCTTTCCATACAGTTGGCTGAGAGCTGCGTGATTAGCGAATAATAGAAGTTAGCAAGAACAATTTAATGAATGACAGACCTTTCTGGATTTCTCCCATCTGATGCTGTTTGAAATGCAACAATTAATTATTGCTGTTTCCATAGGACCATATTTTATTTAAAGAACATTTCAATTTATTTTGCCTGGCTTAATTTTCTTCCATCTGCATTCCACATCTCTCATATTTGAATATTTTATGTATTTTCATTGTGAAGTGCTTTTCAATATTTGCTTGCAATAATCTGGTTTTAAATAAAAATTTTAAACCTCCTTCTTTCCTGTCAAATTATTTTTTTTATTCATATGTGTAACTTCATTTTTTTATGACATAAAATTCCTTCTCCAAGAGATCCATACAACTTACTGTGTGACATATTTATACGACACTAAGTAATATTACAATGCATTATATAATAATGAATAATATCGAGACTATGGTGCTGTATTGTATAAAATTGTGCGATATCTCTGCGCTACAGATGCATGGAATAATAATCATGAAACTATATGATTTACTGTTTTTTCAACAGTGATTAGGTGACTAATTTAAAGCTAGTAATTCTGTCAACAGTAGAAATTGCATCTTTTGCCCCTACCCCACAAATATTTCAATGATGCTGACATTTAAGAGTAAAAATTAAATCTGCTTAAGGATGAAAATTTCACTTTGAAATTACCAAAATATATTCACTCAGATTAGAATGATGATTCTCTCTCTTTTGAAGGCCAAACATTGATGGCATTATCAACTTACTAAATGCCTCAAATTTTGAGAAAATCCTCATGGATCAAGTGCTCTCAAGGTACAAGAAGACCAAATTCCCTTCCTGTGAAGTCCAGGTAAAGTTTTCCATAATATGAGTAATTAAGAGAAAAAGCATGATCATATAAAAGGAACAGAAAACAGTGATTTTTAATATAATTTCTATCATTAAAAAAATCCAAATGCCCTTCTGACTCGACTATTTGACTTTACAAAGTCAGTTAAAATGAAATTGGCCTCATTTGAAATAATAACTCAACAAACTAATAAAAAAACATAACGAGTCGCAGAAAGATTACATGTGCTGCAATACACATTTGAAAGATTCACAGTATTTATACATTCCACCTAAGCCGGAAATTAGAAATTATAAAGGTAACACTCCAAATTAAATACTTCTAATGGTAACAAAGTTGTCTGCAAAAGCTTGAATAAAGATATGGTGGCCACTGATGCAAGATTTCGTTTCTATTAAGCTCCACAATGGATTATTAGCATGGTAGTTGCACAAGGAAAATAAATCTGTTGATACAGACTCTGTACCACATACAAGGAAACTGATAAATACAGTATAAGGCAATACCAAACATAGTAATATGAAAACAGCACGAAATTATTATTACTAATGGAAATGTTATATATTGTTACAAAAACCATCCATTGAATGTAGTCCAACAAGCAGGATAATAAAAAAATGGCGACTCTCAATTCCACGAATATTTCAGAAAACAAAACATAGCAAGGGTAACAAAACTAACTAGCACTTTTATAAATTACTAACACAAGTAGACAATATGCCGCCCATGCCCCTGCAACCATTACATCCAGAGACTCACTCACTCGATGAGCTTCTGGCATTTATACCTTTTCCAACAGGATGTGACATTACATAGAATTATCTCAAAGGTTCTTGATATTGCTGTTCCTAGTAGAGTAGGGCCATATTTCTTGTATTTTCTAGAAGCTTCATTTTGTCGCTAAGGTCACCAAATTTATAGCCAAAATGGCCACCAAGGTCAGAGTTCATTTGCTTGGCTTTCAGTAAAACTCTTCCTGCCATAAGATTAGCATGTTAGGGTAACAACCTTACAGCTTCACAATAATATTTATGGATTAATCTCTTAATTCGTTTTGTGTGTATCTTATGTAGTAGCTATCATACAATGTGAAGAATATATTAATGTACAAATGGGAGCTGCTCATAGAATAAGACTGAACAGTCTCTTTAACAGAAATTTAACATAAAAGAAAAATTATTATAAGAATCACATTAATATTTAGAAGTGATGCTATTTTTTGAAGTTGTTTATTTGTGATTTACAAATAAAGAGTTTATGATGAAAAAAGACTGATATAAATTTTCAAACTCTTAAATAGTGTTTTTGTTTTCAATGTTTATGTTTAAAACAATTATTTATTGCTCAAAGAATGTGGTTATAATTTATAATCACAAAATCATTCATGTTAGATAGTTTTCTTTCAATTATTTTAGAATACAAATAACTTTACTATTTAGAATGTAAATAACTTTTAAAAGCAAAAATAAGTTTTTTATTATTTTATTAAATAAAATTTAAGACACATAATTATATTTGAAACTTTACATGGAAATAATACATTACATATTATAAGAATATTATAAAATCCTATACAATAAAAAATATTCAAACCTCAGGTGAAGTTATCATACAATTGTGCATTAAAATAAAGGAAAACAAATCGAGCATTGTGCATAAAATATCCTTAAAGCCATCTATTCTTTTAATAAAGACTAAAGATTCACAGTTCATCATCAGTCTTTTCAGCGTGTTGATCTTGAAATCCTGCATCAATTTCATTTATTTGTTCATCACAGTCTTTTTTATCTTGATCTTTCTCCAATAAATCCATTAATTCATCAAATCCCAATTCTTCCTTGCTATTACCTTCTGGATAATCATTATTTCTAACATTTGACAATGCATCATGATCAATTTCATCTTTATCACCTTTTTCATGATTTGTAGCACATGATACTGCATCAATGTCAGTTTCATTTTTATCACCTTCATCAACTAAATCCATCAATTCATCCAATCCTAACTCTTCCTTGCCACTACCGTCTGGACAAACATTATGTCTAACATTTGACAATGCATTACAAACAGTTTCATTTTTATCACTTTCATCATTATTTTTTAAACATGGCGTGTCGTGATCAGTTTCATCTCTTTCACCCTCATCAACTAAATCCATTAACTCATCCAATCCTAATTCTTCTTTACCATTACCTTCTCGACAATCATTATTTCTAGCATTTGGCAAAACATCATGATCAGTTTCAGCTTGATCGCCTTCATCAACCGACTCCGTCATTTCAGATTCTTTTCGGTCTTTTAGTTGCATAGTCTGGCTACATCTTCTCTCTGTTTTCTTATTCACACCAGAGACTTCAGTATTTGTAAATTGCTGTTGAAGATAATCAAACAAGAAATTTGCATCATTGTTATCTCTTTCAGTGGATGCTGAGTTTAGAACCGATTCTACATTTGTAGTGTTATCAGTTTCAGTTGAATTAACAAGGCTACTTGACTGCATGGCAGATTCCCTAGCTTTCCGTCTTTCTATTGCTAACATCTTGTTATACTCCATTCTTTTCTTCTGTTCCTCTGACATGCTCTGTAATTTTAAAATGATTGTAAATACATTATTCAAAAATATGTAGAAAAGTAATCTTTTAGATTTAAATCACATTTTGTATTTAAAATAGTCAATGACACTTAAGTTGAAAATATGTTAAAAGACATGAGTAACTGCATCACCAGTGACAGTTGCAAGTGTTTCTAGACATCTTTTAGGATATACAAAAAGTATACAAACTTTCATTTTGAATATAAGTGTTATAACATAGAATATCATTTATAATTCTTGAAACTAAATTCTATTCAAAAATATTAATCATTTTAAAATAAATGAGGACTGTATTTGGGAATACTTTTCTGAATAAATACTGTCGATTTCAGCTGTCACTGACTATGATTTTGATTGAACAAATAGGGAGATTTATTACAAACAGCACAGATGAATTGAATAATTATCAGCATCAAGAAGCTTTAAATTTATTTCATTTCTCATTTTATACAATTTGTTTTTAGTTTCCTGAATTTTCAACAAAATAGAAGTGAAAAGTATTACAAAGCTATAAATTCGTTTCCAAGAGATGATAATCTTGGCGACAAGTGGAATTCTCTAGAAGGACCTCGAACTTTCAACATATTTCTACTGATTTCGTGTACTTTCTAGAGATTATGTCACTTCCTGTGTAATGAAGTCACTTCCTGTTGAAAAGTATAAAAGGCAAGCTCTCAAGCCAAGAAGAGTTAGTTGGAATTTGACCTGCAAGCAAGCTGGTGAGTTAACAAGAAACCTTTGAGCATTGTGTTGAGATTTAGTGGTAGTCTCTGTTGTGAATTTTTACTAGTGCTGTGTTAATACTTGTGCTATGTTTCTTTGCTTGGAAATATTTGTAAAATAAAGAGCTTTATTTTTGTAATCCTGCTTATTGGACTGCATTCACGTACACTCACAAGATGAATTTGTCACAGTATTGTTTACAGAACAGCGGTAATGTTTAATAGTCCAAACAATTGAGATTATATTTAATTGTAAAAAAAAGTAACTGGTTTCTGTAAATACATCTCACAGTAAAGTTTTATTTTAAAGAATGACTAGAATTTAAGGGTAGAATGTAATATACGAGAAAATACCTATTACATAAAACAGAAAATTCATGCAACTATCTGTCTGTCACAAGTACTCCTTAGAATTGGTGAATAACAGAGACATGAAGTTTGGACATGTCTTCCGACATCTACTTCTAAGTAAACTGTGCTATTTTCAAACTTCAAAAGTAATTATTTTTAAAGATATCTAATTAAGTACGGGAAATTATAATGGCAAATTCTTACAGAAAAGTCATTATTTAAGTGAACTCAAAATATTGATGTAAATACTTAAATTTCTGGCTGGGTAATACAAGCTGTAACAGAATAAACCGGTAGTAAGAGAATTAATAAAAATTATAGTGATAAAAGAGTGAGTTTGAATCTATATTGGCCAAAGTTGTATAATATAACCATGAGAATATGTTCAAAGGTAAAATCTAACTACTTTAGCAACGTAATTAACACAAAATATAAATATTTAACTATGAATAAACTAAAAATTTTGATAAAGTTAAACGATAACTAAATATATATACTCTTAGCAAATGTGATTGCAAAGTTTTGTTAATAAGAAAAGGCAATTAATATTTTAAAAATCTGACTAAATTGTAAAACTATGGTTCAGATAGTGTCTTACCTATGAAAATAAGGTGGGTATTACAGAGATTAGCATAGAAAAAGAATTTTTAAACATTACTTTCACTTTTCAATGATATTATTATAACCTTAAGATTACAGGCGGATGAAATCTCAAACCCCCTTTTTAAAATGGGAATTCCGACACAGAAACGGAAAGTGTTTTCCATTTATTGCAAACTAATTATTTCTAGACTAAATGCTGTTACAGTAGACTCAGTAATCCAGCTCCTCATATAGTCTGAAATTTTCATAAGAGCCAATGGGGAGCATTACAGAAAATAAGCCACTGCATGCAGACTTCAGTGACATTGACACGATATAAATGATAGTATTTTGGATTATATCTTGTGATTTTTATTATATATAGTATAATTTGGTGCATTTTGTGTGATAAACAAAGGTTTTGCTATTAAAAAGAGCTTTTTTAAAATGAACTTCTACTAAACTGGCACATTTGTTAATCTGACAGTTGTCTGGTCTGATATTTGCCAAATTACTGACAGTCTACTGTATAACTTTCCATTAGCAATAAATCTATCCATCACATGTGGAATGATAAAATATGCAAAGGAGTAAAATTTTTCTGCAAAATTTTTACAGGACTAACAGGTTAGTTCTGTGGTACATGTGAAGCTTTAATGGTTTAGTTGTAGAACATCTGTACTAGCCTGCATGCCGAGGAAAACTTTTTATCGATAGAGAATCAGCACTACTCGCAAGAAAAAGGTTAAAGCAAATTAAAACTTACAGCACCAAATGAAGTTCCTAAAACATTTCCCACATTTTGAGAGCTGCTGGGTGTAGAAGTAATGACAGGCTGAGCACTTTCTCGATAGTCACCAAATAATCGGTCAAATGCATCTTGTGCAGGTGGTTCATGTTCTAACTCATTTGACTGCTCTTGCTCTTCTTCTTCATCTTCATTACGCACAAAATCTTCATCCAAAATAGGAAAGTCATTCCGTATCTTTTGAACACAAGTCTGTTAAAAGAAAAATTTTGTTTAAAATACATTATCTACATGTTAATACAATAACAAATCAGATTTCCCACCCCATCTCTGATAATGTTACAACTAATTAAAGATAGCAACTTAAAACAAATAACAATTAAATTAAAAACTTAGTATAAAAACATTAAATTATATTAGAAAAATTTTGCAACAATATACACCTATTGCAAATTTTGCTAATGCATGCCACAAACATTGTGCTTCATAAATTTCAAAATAGTAAACTAGATTCTCCAAAAGAAAAATAGTTTCATTCATTTGCTAAAATAATTACAACTATCATATGAAAGAAATCACAAATGCCCAAAACATTTCTGTATGTACTTTATCATTTGCCTCTATTTAGAATATGAAACTACTGAAAATCTAATGCAAATTTGAAACCACCTATTGCCATACACAATAATTTTAACTTTTCCAGCTGGTTTTTATTTGATATTTTGCATTGCACTTTTAATTGAGCTTCGAATCAGGCAACCCAGTTCAGTTGAGATTGGAATGTTAAGCTGAACCCTTTAACCTGTTAATGCCAAATTAATTTAAAGCATAGATTTCAATAAATTTCTATTAAATCGTGTTTAAAACTTCAAGCTAAAGATAACTGTGAAGTAAAATTTAATTCTGAATTTTTTTTGAAGAAAAAACAAAAAATAATTTTTAAAAACATTTTTGCATACATATTGTGTTGTCATGACACATTTTTTCTATGCTTTAAAAAGTACATTTATTTACATGAGTAATAAAGATCAATTAATGACAATTTTGCTCAATAATCTGGTAAACATGGAGTCTACAATGCCGGGCTGCTTCTCACCAATTTTTCTTGGTGCAATTTCATTTGCCGTCGCCAAATACTGTTTTGGATGTGCAGTATGCTTTCTTGTGCATGCGACACCTGAAAAGAAGAGATTGAGCATGCAATGCCTGCAGCATTTCAAGTGTGTACCGGGCAAATTTTTTAACTTAAAAAAACATCAGCCGCTTCGCTTTCAGCATAGCAGGAAACTAGCTCCGCTTTTTCATTGAAAGTTAGGAATCCAGGTTTTTTAAAAAATTCCGAAAACGAGAATTTCAGCATGCAATGCCTGCGGCATTTCAAGCGTGTACTGCGCAATTTTTTTAACTTAAAAAAACATCAGCTTCGTTTTCAGCATAGTGGAATATTCGTAGCTTCGCTCATTCATTGAGAAACAAAACACACAGAATAACATACACAGTCCTGAACAGATATTCAAACCGAAGAATTCCAAACAAAGTTTTATTCAAATTCGAATGAATCGACCAATCATATCGAAAAGATAAACAAAACAGTCCAATCGAAACGAGGCGCAATGTAGCATGATGGGAAAATATCAATTTCCACACATGCACGTATCATACTCGTTAAAAACATCATTACACAACCAAAATGGATGTTCTTTCATCTCTGTTCTTGGCGGCAAAGATTTGGCGATCCTAAGAGGAAAGAAGTAGGTGGGCACCATAGATTCCACATTAACCGATAATCTTTTGCCATCTTTCAGGGAGATTCATCGTAAGGAGCTTTGAAAAGAGAAAAACAAGTGGAAGTTTGCCGACACAAGTATGGCGAGTGTGGCAGCACATCTCACACAAGTTCCAATATTTTTTGACAAGTGATCAAACTCGTGAGTGGTCCTGCATTGCCATGATAGAACATGACTCTTTCTTGATTAACAAGGTCTGGATGTTTCTGCATGATGGATTCATTCAAACTGTTCAATTGCCAACAGTACACTTCTGAATTGTTTGGTTCTTTGGTAGCATCTCGAAAAACACAACACTTAAAATCCCACCCTACTGAGAGCATAATCTTCCTCTGATGAATCTCTCCTTTGAGGCAGATAATCACGCCAGGACAAAGACCGTTTTCCCACCACAATGTTGTATTCAATCCACTTCTCATCATCAGTTATTAGTGGCTTCAAAAAAGGATAATTTCCCTCATGTTTAATGAGCATGTCACAGATGTTTATGTGTGCTGTCAAATGAACTTCTTTGAGTTCATGAAGAACCCAAATATCAAGCTTGCTTATTAGGAGTGATGTTAGAGTCTGTCCATCAGGGGGGCAGTGTTTCCCCGACAAGGTGTATGACCTGATGTACAAGGGATAATGATGACCCTTTCAAATTTTCACCAGATATTTATTTATCTACTAGTTGAATAGCCTGTTTCATGGACAGGGTACAAAAATTTGCCCTGACAGGGGGGGCCCCCCGGACACCCCACTGGCACCACCCCTGTTGCTCATATATCCCAACTTCTTCAGGTGGTTGTGAATTGCTGAAGTTCCAATGCTTCTGCAATCTTATGTCATGTAACAATGGTTCGACTAATTAATGCCTTTATTTTATTGTCAATAACCTCGGTTGGTTTTCCTAACAGAGGAGCATTGTTCAGAACAAAGTTGCCAGTATGGAATTTCATGAACAATAATTAGCACTGACATTCTTGTAGAGTATTGTCACCATAAACTTTTCACAAACTTGACACACATTCTTCCCTTTATAGAAGTAAAACAATAAAATATGGCAAAAATGCAAAGTTTGTATCTTCAATTTATTATAAAATATGCAAAATTTTTTTAAAAATGGATACATTTTTTCAAACATGAAGTGAAAACTATCAGCTGTTAAATGACCTAAGAATAACATAGATGCAAACAACTTCAGTACTTCCAAAAATGAACAATCGCAATCTGTTACGAAAATGCATCAGGATTTTTCCAACAGCCCAATATTAAAGATTCTTGAAACATAGTAAAATAACAAAAAGTAAAGATTACTTTCTATTCCCTTGCATTACATCAAAAAATTTCAAAATGGCAAAACGTAGAGTTTAAATTCAGCTAACTGGTGGTTTATGCCTGTTGAAAATTGTTTAGAAGTTTAAGAATACCTATTGACATGCTAGACAAAGTAACAATGGTATGCAATCAGTTTAGCCACGAAATGAAAATGCAACTGTCCTCAAATGAGAACATTGGGCATTAATGGGTTAAGCTGAGCCATGTTACATTTAAGATAAAAGAATTACATGTTATTCATCATATAATCATTTTATGTAAGCTTCTTCATGTAAATAGCCTCATTAATCAATGTGGGCCTTTTGTTATGAAAATGAAAGTCAAAGCTCCAAGTCATTTCACTGCCAGTGCTACACGAATTCAACATATACATATAACTAAATTTTGATTCATCTAGGAACCATTCAGAATTTTTATAATGGTGCATACAAAAGTTAAGCTATAGGTTCTTCAGTAAGAGGGTTTTTTTTTAAATTGAAAATTCTCCAAATTGTATGTAAA
Organism: Araneus ventricosus; assembly: GCA_013235015.1. Classification (NCBI taxonomy): domain Eukaryota; kingdom Metazoa; phylum Arthropoda; class Arachnida; order Araneae; family Araneidae; genus Araneus; species Araneus ventricosus. The sequence goes on along the minus strand of BGPR01001218.1, from coordinate 265,599 downwards.
TTGAAACATGGAAAAAAACCCATCTCTGTTCCAAAAGAAATTATTGATAATTTTCCAAGATTTTACCTTAACTGGCCTTTTCTTCCCAAGATGTTCAATTTGACGAAGACAGTCTTCAAACTTCATGCTAGGAAAAAGTCTATGTGTCCAAAGTTCCAACGTAGTTAAAAGTTTCTTGAGATTTTCCTTCTGTAATATTTCAGTATCTCATTAATTAAAACCAAATTAATCAAAATGTTAACTTTACAGAAAATCTTTCTAAGGACAAATTTATGCCATACATCATAAGAAAAATATTGATACCTATTAGTTAAAAAAATGCTTAATAATACTCAAAATTATCTGGGTATTCTTAATTTCAGTCTTTAGACAATAAGATGAGATAAGAGGGAATTTTTTAAATAAATTAACAAATATAATATTCTTACTTCATGCCCTTTACCCTTAAATTTCACATCTTTAAAATGATCCACAAGTACTGGTAATCCTTTTTTACCACACAGTCTGAAAACAAATACTAATATTAAAAACAGAACTCTTTGACAATAAGGAAATATTACAAGTTATTTATTTAGAGAAATTTTATAACAGGTAGAATTGTATTAAACAATTAATGGCATACATAAGTTTTTAAGCAATCCTGTGATGTTTAATTAAATAGAGTATTATTGAATACTATCATTAGTCAATAATCTAAAAGTGATTTTAAAAAAGTCAATATGGAATAAATTCCCATCATCTAAATTATGCATTGATCATTTCACATTCTAGGAACCAATTAATACAGAATTTTCAAAACAAATTTATCAGTAAGAAATATTTCCAAATTATATGAGACAGGATTATTGTGCATTTCTCCCTAGATTAAGAGGACTACAATTTGCACCATATTAATTTCTTGTCTATTAGCTCCTTCTTATGGCAAAATGAAATAGAATATGTATGAAATATGCTTAGAGAATTATTAAGTTATGAACCTTATTTTAAAAAAATTACAGAAGCCCTACAGTTAACTCATAGTAGGTATCATACCAATTAAAAAGCAAAATATAACAATGAAACATTTTTTAAAATTATATATATAATTTATTCTGTTTGTGTTTTTAGTTATGTTTACGTCCCATTTGGAAGCTATATTAAAGCCATTTTGGTGCAGACTTTGTAATTATAGACCATGGTTAGATATTAAATATGACAGTCGAGCCAGCATCTCATTCTCCAAATTAACATGCCACACCAGCAGAAGTCATCTGATCCTCAACAAATTTAACATTTACCAGGCCTATACACATGATGGTTCATACACAGTGGTGGGTCTCAAAGCAAAGACTGACACAAAACATTATGCATATCACTTTATGAAAAAAGAGTAAATGTAATACCTCTTCCATATCAATTTTTTAACCGATTATCTCAAATAAGCAATCGTTTAACCTAAGCATTTATTACAAACTAAATTAGTGCAATTTTTTTATTATCTATGCTTCTACTTACAAAACAGCAGAAGTACCACAGATTCAGATAAAATACAGACCTCAAAAAGGATAGGTGTCATTGGGGAGAAACACCAAATGGTTACGGCGCAAAATATACAGACATTAAGACATGTTTTCAGGATACTTCATCTTAATAAGGTAAAAAAAAGTCACTCTTTAACTGCGCAAATTAAAAGAAATTAAGCAATTTTCGAATAATATTCCATTTAATTACACTGGCTTACACAATATATCACCTAAAAAATAATAATAGAAAAAAAGAAACCTCTCAGGATTGAATTTCAATCTAGGTTTTACAACACGTTTAGGAACTGGAACTTTTTCAGGAACCGCAGCCTCATTTTCAGCATTCTCATTATTAACATTTTCTTGAGGTTGGGGATCGTTTGATTCATACTCGTCAAAGAGATTATCCAGATCATCTCCATCCTCTTCCATCTTTATATAACCTAAAAAATCTTGTCAATTTACTGTTAAATAACAAGGGTCCTAAATACACTTCACACACACATTCAATCTAGTAGTATTTACATAGCTCACCTGACTTGCAGACCGCGCCAAAATAAAAGTACTATAACTTTTACTTTTGGTTCCAGCAAATCATTTTACAACAGCTAGATTAAAATTTAATGAACTGATCTGAATCACTGAAACAAGTAATAAAATTACAACTTTCTAAATTAAATGTTAAAATCAATGCAATTATCTTCAAGATGCAATTCAAGAATTATAAAATAAATGCATGAAAAGCCTCCGCTAACTGCAACCATAAAACGACTGATACGGTTACAAATTTGTTCTCGGCTCATGTGCTACGCTGCTCTCCCTTCGGCAGAAACAAATATTGTACATATTTTTATATAAATCAGTGAGTATTTCCATCTTAACTTTTTGTTAGCAAGCTTTAAATGTATTTAAGCACTTTTCTCACATTTTTTAAGATTGGGTTGCAATTGTGCTTAAAATAAACATTTATTTGTTAGAAAAGTACCTTTCGTATCCTCATATTTATGTTTTTCACATGTGTTATTGCATCAGCTTTTATAATTGTTATTGAAAATCTTATATCTAAGTGTACCTATTTTTACTGGGATATAAATACTTACGTTGTTCTTTTAGCAAAATATTTGGAAATCATGAATAAAAGGTTTTTTTTAATATATGCAAACTTTTCATTCCCTTGTGCATTAGCTACCTTTTTTCTGTTCTATCAGTCGTCCATTACAATCGTGATTTCATTTTTAATCAGAGGAGACTGAACGAAATTCCGTTTTCTTTTGCTTTGATTCTAATCTTGACACTGCTCACAACTGTCATTGAAATTTATATTCAAGACATAGTTCAGTTGCCAAAAAATAAATCTTGAAATGCAAATTGGAGTTAAATGCTACTTTTATTATGACTATTGAATGTTTTATTGGAGAAGCAATTTCTTATTCACATATTTACTAGTGTGAACTCTTAGTACCTGACATTTTATTCAGAAGGTATAAATATTATTCACACAGATGGACCTTTTTCTGGTAATAAACTATGACTGTCACTGAGTTATTAAATAAGTGTTGGGGATGCACTGAATTTTAGATTTCTTAAACTGCCATAATCATACGTATTTCTTGGAATAAGGGACAACTGACTGTCAGTACTTAAGTCAAAACTGAAAGAGGCACAAAATGACTGGAACAAACAATGAAAAAAAAAATTTAAGTTAACCTAAAACCAGATAAATTTTGTTATATCACTGTATTTTTCTGTAGATTTGTTATATCTCAAAATTTATGTTCATGTGAGTGATAATAGCCGTTACGTATTTGTTGAAAGGTACCCCATGCTAGTTGAACTGCATAATTTCACCTTTTAGTTATGACCAAGAACTCTGATACAAACTGTGTAGCTGCCTAAGGATCTGTTGTAACCAATTATATTAAATACTGAATTAAAAAATATAAACTTTCTACAAAAGTGATGTTATACTAAAAATTGTTGAAAGGTGCTCCTCTATTAATATACTAATATATTTTATTACATTTATTGAGTCATCTTACAAATAATCAATGATATAAGATTATATTTCATAAGCATATAGAATATATAATTTTATATACTGATATAAAATTTCATATTTGAGCTTTTTTTAAGAATTTCAAAATGAAAATTTTAGTTGAAAACTTTGTCAACATCGTCATTTATGGCACCTTTAAATTGTTTTTGTTTGGTATTCACTTTACTTTTTTTCACAGCATCTTCAATGTTTTTCCTTATTTTTTCAAAAGAGTAAATTTCGTCGGCTGAAAAAACCCATGTGTTCTATCAGCATCGATCTGCTTTAGTTCTTGATCGATTTCCGAAGTTATTTGTAACTTTTCTTCAAATGCCAATGTTTTATGCTGTACCATCCTGGATTCAAGGCACTAACACATCAGAAGCGAATTGGTTAGTCTGAAGTGCTAAATGTGAATGAATAGGCTAGTGGCTACCTGAAGTCGGAGGCAACAATCAAACTGTGTTCATTCCATTTGCTAGCCGTGCCTGGATCCCCCTGCTATAACAGGCTCCGATTTCTAGCCCCCTCTGCCGTTTCCCCTGTTATCTCTCATTCTTGACCATAGGATGTCGTTTTCCAAGAAAAAAAAATCATGATTGTTCTGTACCAATTTTCTAAACAGGCAGGGAGGCTAAAAAGTGATTATTGTTGTAGTCAGGTTGAAAATACATTGAGCAAATAGGAATTCAGTCAGAACTAAAGAAAATATTATAATAGACAGCATCATTATACGCAAATTTTATTGTATATTGGAAGAAGATAATATTCATATTCACAGAAGACAAGTAAAGCACTGCAACCACTGTATTAAAAATGTGTTATTAGCTTTGATGTATATCAAAGTTAAATTAGGCTCAACGATATTGGACAAAATTGATCATGAGAACATTTACAGTGGCTTAGAAAAATGGAAGAGGAAAGAAATTAAGGACAGCTCAAGGACATCTAGCTACTAACATAAAAAAATATGTGTTTATATGATAAATGAAACATCAACTGTATCAATGCTCTTCCTTTTCTGAGAAGATTCACACACCTTATTACCATAGTTGATATAACCATGTTGGATTTTCTGTGCTATTCGGTTATATGATTACAGGTATTATCACAAAAAATAATGAGTATTATCTCCTGTCTCTTTAGTTGTACTTAAACTTGCACACAATAGTTGAATATATGAGAATGAATTGACCATGACATTAATATAATTTATGTTTTAATTTTTGTCATTAGCATTAGACGCTTGTTATAACATATGCTATATAACTTGTAATTATTTGTATTTTGTGAATTATAAGTTTAAATCTAAATCCAGAATTATTTTTAAAAACTGAGAAAAAAAAATATTTTCTTTGGAATTTTTTTTTTAATTGGTGTATTTTCTATGCCATTATATGTTAGACTCAAGGAATCTTCAATTAGAATTGGAGATCTGTAATCTTTATAGAGCATTATCTATTATTTTAAAAATGACAACCTAATCCATGAATGTAATGAAGTCCCTTTTCTTTTCATATCAGCAGGGATGAGATTCTTCCGCTTTTTCGCGGTTTTCCGCTCTTTTGTCTTTTTTCTCTCAAAAAAAAATTTTTTTTTTACTGCAAAAAATTTGCTTTTTCTTCCGAAAATTCCACTTTTACACAAAGAAAAGAAACCTTCCTATCTTCCATTTTCGAAAGAAAATTCTGGGAAAATATGCTCGACCGTGCAGCTTAACTCCACCGGCTAGGAAACTGATTCATCTTCTACCGACGAATCAACATTATATCAGCAAGCTCTACAAGGATGAACATTCCAACATATTCAGTGCCATTCAAAGTATTAAGTACCACCTTTTTGCAGAAAACAAAACCTCTGTGGCATATTTTGCAAAAAAAAAAATTTTGGCATCAACATGTTGAAAAAAAATTAGTTGGAAACTTAAGGTCATCTTGTAGGGCGTACCAGGATGAAGAAATAAAAAAAAAATGGAACAAATAAATAAACTACATTAAAAAAAGAAACTCCTGTCAAAAGAGGCAGCTAAAAAGCTGTGTGCAAATGCAACAAAAAGCAGAGAATAAGACATAAATAAAAAAAATAATAAAACATGATTTACCTAGGCATTCTAGAGATAGTGTAGTCCCGACAACTATGCCAGTAATTAAACAAAGATATACTAATGAAGACTGTGCAGAAACTTTAGCCTCTACTGAAAATAAACTTGCAGAGGATGCAAACACGTCCTTTATTGAAGAAAAATCTGTCAAAGATAGGAGGCCTCGAGAACAAGGGGTGAAGCGTGTTAATGGAGATCTGTTACCAACAAAAGCCACACAATTAAAAAACGGAAGAAAACCACTTCTTTAACAATTAAGGAAATGTTTCAAATAGCAATAATGCTAAATGAATCTGTCATTATAACTGTACAATATCTTGACCCCTCTTGCTTTATAAGGTGCAAAATCATTGTGCTGTTACTTTTGCAAAAATTTATAAAAATAAAAGAAATAAAACAGAAATCAGTATATGATACATTATTATAATTTATAAAGAGCTAATACACTTTACACAATTGCATGAAGCAAAAAAAATTATTTGTCTTTATTTTTTGAGCTAACTTTTATCAAAAGGCTATTAAATATAATTCTTCTCAGACTTCTGTTGGGTGTGTGTTGAATCGCAGTGATGTACAGGTGGTAAATGTTTTAATGTCTAATTTTGTATTTTCTGATGCACCTGATGATGTGTTAAACTTGTTTGTTAACTTTTAATGTGAATGATTTAATAATATTTAATATTTTTCTTATTTAAACATACTGAATTATAAATAATTAAGTTATTAATTATTATAGTGTAATATTTTCATCATATTGCGTGTTCTGATGTTTTACTTCTTAAAACATCTTTCGTGTATAAATTATGATACAAATGTTTTGCTCGCGTATGATTTCAGTCTTTTTGCTTTTTTGCCAATCTCATCCCTGTATCAGTTAATATTTGACTAGAGCTTAAATATTGGTTCTTTGCATTACTTTCATTAAAAGTTTTTAATAAGCAAGTGAAGGAAAATGGTTTATTTTATATTCCAGAAAGCAAATATAAAAACAAATAAGAAATAATGCTTAGTTATTTTAAATTTATGATTTTTTTTTTTGCTGAACATGTTATCTGAGTTTAATTCATGATTGTTAAAAACAAACTAATTTTTTCAGGTTGTAAAAACAGAATTCCAAGATGCCACTTTCCTGTCGTTTCTATTCTCAAAAATATCCGGAGGTGGAAGATGTTGTGATGGTTAAAGTACGTTCTATTGCTGAAATGGGTGCTTATGTATCTCTCCTAGAGTATAACAACATTGAAGGAATGATTCTGTTGTCTGAACTTTCTCGTAGACGTATTAGATCTATAAATAAGTTGATTCGTGTGGGCAGAGATGAATGTGTCGTAGTAATAAGAGTAGACAAAGAAAAAGGTAATGATGAGTATATAACCATGAAAATACTTCTTTTGATAATTATTCCATCAATTTAATAATAATGACTGTAAATAAAAGTACATTACATTTTTCTAATAATGTCTTTTCTTTTCTAATTTTGTCTTGCTTATGAATTATATGTGTTATTTTCCTCTGAAATGACTGCTGTTCCTTAATTTATCTGAATGATGTTTTTTATTTAAGTAATTTCATTTCTGAGACATTTTTTTATGTTCTCTACTTTTCTAAATTTACCAAACGATTGCCTCTTAATCTATATTTTGAGGATTGGAAGGCAAAATATTACTATGAATTTCTCTTACCTTAATATGTTACCTAAAGAAAGGCATTTGATTGAAGGTATTTTTGATAACAATTAAAGGGAAGTAACTCGTGAATTATGAAAAAAGAAATTCCTCATTTGGATTCTTTAAGAGACAGCTGGGCAGTGAAAAAAAAAAAATGAAGCATAGAAAACCTAAGAATTGCCCTATGATTTAAAACAAGACTTGGTTTTTTTAAAAGCTATTATTTTTTATTTTGCTACACAATAAATTTTAGTAAATTTCATTCATTAGTAATATTGGGCTCTGTCAGTTTAAAAACGAATAATTGTTTGAGTAGTTCCATCTTTAAAGGATAATGATTTAATAATCATTCCTATTTGTTTTGATATTTTTTTGAAGTGCTTAAGATGAGCAACTGAAATACTCTTATGCAAATTATTTTGATAATAGTTATTAATATGAAACCAGTTTAAAGCCAGAATGTAAAATTAACTGAATTATGTAAAAATCTCGACAGAAAAGTACACTTGAATTATACTGAGTCATGTATAATTTATTATGAAGAATTTAATTATTTTTGTGGTGTGAAAAAAAGCACTGTTCAAAAAATAATTTAGTGTATTTTTAGCCAGAAGGTTAAAAGATAAGTATGCCTTTTTGAGTAGATTTTTTTTTTTCAGAATCGCTCTCTCTCTCTCTCTTTTTTTTTAGAATGAAGATTAGTATTATTTTACTTTTTATTATAATTCTTTAGGGGAACTATTTGAGATTTTGACAATAATTACAGAAGCCCCGATTTGTAGTAAAACATGGGCAGCTTGAAAGAGCACTGCTTATTATAGAATATCAATTAAGTGTCCATGTTTAAAAACATCACAACACACTTGTTGTTAGACATGATACAATAAAATTGATCATTTATCTTGGTGATGTCTATGGATACATCAGAGCTTGAACACTGATTTCCGACACTAAAATGAAAGTTTATACAATATATATTAGATGTACTATAATTCAGGATTTTACATGTATTTGCAATCATTTCAACAAATAAAACCTTTACAATAGTTATTGAAATATTACAGGTAAAAAAAAAAAAACTAGTGATCTCTTTGTTAAAAAAAAAAGGACTTAATTTTGAAGTAATTTTTTAATAGTATTAATAAATAATATTCAATTCTTTTTTATCTTATTTATACCATAAAATATTTCTTTTAAATACAGAAACAATTTCCCAACATGTGTTTATTTTAACCCTACCTTCCGGTATTTTTATTGTTCAGCTGTTGCTGTATAATTTATCATAATTGATGTTAAGGCATGAAAGAAAATTAATTGAAAATATAATTTTGTTCTTTGATTTTTTAACTAAAATTAACTAGGCAATTAAAGTAATTTATTTTGTTAATTATTAAATTACTTCTAACTAGCTAAAGGCAAAAATACAACAAGTGCAAACATGCATAACTGTGCAGTATAGGGCTGAAAGTTACAGCATCTCAACATTTACAATGTACTAGCTACTACTGCAGTTAAAGCATTGGTTTTCATTTATTACTGCTATTTAAAATTAATTATTGATTAACTTGTGAAGAAAACCTAATAATCTGTCACTCACATTATATTGTAAAACTTTTTGCTCTATTATATTTCTGGTATATTTAGCCATAATTTGTCAGCCTGTATTTAGTTTGGGGGTGGGGGTTATAAAACTTCTGAGGAAATTAATGAATAAAAAAAAATTATGGCTCTTGATTTTTGATTACCAAAACTTTTTAGTGGAATTTTGCTTTGTCTTTTAAAGACTTAAGTTTATAACTTGTGGATATTTTATATTTATGTTCACTAGTGCCGTAGTGTAGTTAAGTTTTATCTTAATAACTTCATAATCATTTTTGTTTGTGGAATCCCCGAAGTATCTGATCATTGCTCCTTTTTACTTATTTCATTACATTAGTAATTTTCTGTCTAATGAATGCTCCAATCCTTTTTTTTTTTTTCATAGGATATATTGATTTATCTAAAAGAAGAGTATCTCCTGAAGATATTGAAAAATGCGAGGAAAAATTTGCGAAAGCAAGAGCTGTAAGTCTTTTATCTTCTTAAAGCATTTCAAGATACTGAAAAATATTTCTGTATTCAAACTCATAATGGAATATATATGCAAAGCAAGCAAAGATAATAATTGAATAACTGATGAGTTGTTCTGATTATTAACCATTATGTTAACTTACTGACAAATGTTATTCTACTTTAAAATATTAATGCAAAATAATTCAGTAATATTATACATCATTGAGTTCGTCAAAATACTTTATAAATTTAATTCTAATATTTCTTCTGTAAAAATATTTTAGGTGAACAGTATTCTCCGTCATGTTGCAGAAATTCTCAAATATGAAACTGATGAAGAATTGGAAGATTTGTATAGGAAAACAGCATGGCATTTTGATGAAAAATTTAAAAAACAAGCCAGTTCTTATGATATTTTCAAGCATGCTGTCAAGTAAGTCATAGAAAAATTTCAGAATTCCTTCAAAAGCTTTGAATCAGCATTTAACGAGTTTCATTATCAAATATTGGGGAAAATTCAGTTAGTTGTCACAGGGTTCGTACGTGTCCTTAAAAGTCCTTACTTTTACATTTAGTCCTTAAAAGTCCTTACAAATCCTTATTTTTATGCCCCATTTTTAAAAAGTCCTTGAAAGTCCTTACTTTTTACTCTGCCATTATTAAAAAATTTAAAATTTCACCGATTATCGTTTCTCTAATTCCTCCTTCTCGGCGGCTCTAATCTCGGTCAACGTGGCTCTCGCGGAATAGGGTGGGGGGACGACACTGCTCGCATTCTACGAATCCATATCCATCGCATACACTTTGGGAAATAAGGGAGGAGTTACAGATGGCCTTTATTGGTCCATAGTTCCATAGGAATGATTGTCAAAAGTGCTGTTACCATTTTTAGAACAGTATCAAAGTGGTAAACTTTTACTTCCACTTTTTGCCAGTGATGTTTTTAAAACTTGTTAATGATTGCATTCAACATTTCAAAATTTTGAAACCAGATAATGAAAGAATTGAAAAACCTGAGACTTTATGCAAATTCAACTTCAGTGACCCAAACTTGTATAATGATAAAAGTTAAGTGTATTTAGAATTTGCTGCAGAGCAACTAATAAAAGAAAAGATAAAAAATAAGGAATTAGCAGACAAGGATGTTTTCACACTCAGACAGGATAGTCGGTAAAACATCATAATGATGATAAAACATTTCATGCAGAAATGCCCTGTGAATTACGCACTACTAAGACCTGCGATTTGCATTGATCCACGAATAATGGCTGGATATCCCGAAAAAGCACAGGAAAAAATGAAAAAGGTATTGATTGTATTGTCGCAAAATAAACGTATTTTGGGAAAAGATTGCGACGAAATTTTGTTACTCTATGCAGATTTTCTGTTAAATAATGTAAAGCCAAATTCATTTGAATTTACTTCTTTCAATCCAAAGAGTGATTCCCTTGATAATTTTTTACAAACTTATTTTAGCAATGTTTATTATGAAAAGGTTTGGAAGATTATCAAAATGGTATTAATACTGTCACATGGACAATGAGGTTTTTCAGTGAAAAGGCCCTGGAAATAGAAAATTTAAAAGATTCTTCATATATTTTCCAGCATGTAAATCATGAATTTATTAAGCTGTCTGGCTATTTATGACTTAAAAATTACTAAAGAAATGAGGACGGCTGCCACCTCAGCTAGAGCAAAATACATGCAGTATTTAGAAAGTGAAAGATCCAAAGAAAAGACTGAAAAACGAAAAGCTCTAGAGGAGAAAATAGATTTTTTAAAACAAAAGAAAATGTTCCTCCAAACAGACATGCACCAAACAAATGAGAAAGCAAATGATTTAGCTAATGAGGCTGAAAAGTCAAAGGATATAAATTTATTTATTAATCGCATGAACTAAGAAAAACAATTTCTGAAAAAGAAATTAAAATAAATACCTTGGATGTAAAATTGAATGAAAAAAGTTTGTAATTAAAAGATATTTAATTTGATTACCAGTTTCATGGGTTTTTTTTTTCATCAATTTATTAACTCGTATTTTTAGGAGTTTTGTTGTGTTAAATTTGTAATGTATCTTCTATGTTTTATATTATACTTTATCATCTAATAGGTTAAATTTGCAAAAATGAGACATTTTATTTAAAAATGCGTGCGACAATTCGTTAAGTTTATTCAATTTAGAGGTCCTTATTTTTTGGTTTTTTTTAGTCCTTAAAAGTCCTTGATTTTCTTTTAAGGAAATGTGTACAAACCCTGTGTCAGCTTAACACAATATATGTTATTAATGTAACCAAACCCTTTTCAAACTGTTATTATTCACTTTTATTTAACTTGTTTTATGTTTGTAAGATGGAATTTTGTATTCAGGTTCTTTTGTAATCACTCACTTCCTGATGTGCCTAAGATTTAAAATTTTGCACTCATATGCATTCTTGATAGCAATACACTATTTTAATATTATCAGAACTTAATTTCCAGTTAATTAAGAAATTTAATTAAATGTTGATTGCATACTAGTGGCTTTACATAGTAATGATTGGAGAAGAAATTGGTTTCAAGATTCCATTATCTTTTTTCCAATGAATTATAAATTAAAATCTAAAAAGTGGAAAATAATTTTACAACAAAAGAAGTGTGTTTTAAAAACTGTTTTTATTTCATTTATATTGCTTGAACTAGAAAGTAGGGATGGGGGGAAACCTCCTGATTTGAACCAAAAGCCGCCTTTTTTTTTTCTTTTTTTTTTGCGTCCCAGTTATTTATTTTAAATCCAATAACCGGATTTTAAAAAAACCCGGCAAAATCAGCTATCGAAAGATAGGTTTGAATTTCATCATCTTAGGCCAATCAACGGTCACCGTTTCCTCGAGGTGGACATTGAAATGGTCTAAAATAGTCATAGTCGAGCTTTCATAACTCAATTAGTTTTGGCCACAGAAGAGTGAAAAATTTTGCTTAAAATTGTAGTGTGCTAAAAATATTTTAATAAATATGATTAATAGGATTGAGGGAATGTATAAAAATTTAGACAGTTATTTTTTATTATACATATAGACTCAAAATACAATTATGTCTACTCTCTAATTTCTTTTTTTTTATTTGTCTACAATACTTATTGTATTAATTACTCATTTATTATTATTACTTATTGTATTAAATACTTACTTGTATATTTATTATTCATAAAAAAATTTTGTCTACAAATGTTTCTTTTTTTAAAAACTGAAAACCTGTTATTTTGAGGGGTTTTAAGCGCCTGGTTAAACAGGAGGTGGAAGAAAAAAAACGGTATAACTGAAAACCGGTTGCTTTTGTAATAACCTCCATCCCCACTAGAAAGTGAATTATGTAATATATAAATACTTACTTTAATAAAGTTTTATAATTCATCGTAGAAAATATTTACGGAAAATTTTTGAAGCACTGTTGGAAAGGTATTGATATATTATTGTATTGTAGATCATTTGCTATTTTTGGACTTTGTTAAGATATATGAACTTATGGATTTTGTTTAGCTGAATAGTCCAAGTACAGTAAGAACCATCATAATTTTATTCTTAAAAAAATTTGTGTCCTTTAACGTGTAGATGTTAGTAGCACTGTGATTTACATTTTTCTCCATCATATGGCTCCGTTAATGCTGTTAGGATTTACAAAGTAGATATTGGTATCTTATTTTGTCTCCAAAATATCATGTCTGTTAATACAGTATAGTCAGCACTTCAGTTTACTTTTTTTATTTTCTATTCGATGGTTTCAAGCTGTGATTATTAGCATTTATACAGCATTATGTAAATACTTGATAATCTTGAGTACTAATAGCATTCTAAGAATGAGTTTTTAGTTATCTCTAAAGAATCTTGTGTTTAATATTAACTGGTCTTGGGTCTGAAAATTTCAGATTGATTAGATAGACATATTTATGGTTTTTATTTTATAAAATGAATTTTTTGTCTCATTATGCAGTTTAAGATATTTAAAGCATTTTTCTATATTCTAGCGATCCAAGTATTTTAGATGAATGTAATTTGGATCCTGAAACAAAAAGTACACTTTTGACAAATATCAAACGAAGGTTGACACCACAAGCTGTGAGGATAAGAGCTGGTGAGTTTTGAATCAGAAAGTTTTGTTTGAATAATTTTTGGAAAATTCTATTTATTTTAAATTCAGAAATTTACATCACTTACTTACGTGTGATTGTCAATAAATGAATTGTAATTATAATTTGATTTCTTTAATTCAGTTTGGCTTTAAAGTAAATACATTAAAAATTAATTTCAGATATTGAAGTTGGCTGCTATGATTATGAGGGTATTGATGCAGTCAAAAATGCTCTGAGAGCAGGAATTAATTGTTCCACTGAAGATATGCCAATCAAGGTAAACAACTTCTTCACTCTAGACGTATTTAAATTATTTTTAAAAAAACACCATAACTTCTGTATATGATTCATCTTGTACTTTGTAATTTATTATAAAATAATTTTGTTTTAGCGTGCCACAAAGATACATATCCATACTTAGTCATATCTTATACAGAAAAAAAAAAAAGCTGCAAAATTTCATATGAAAAATCGGTACTTTTCCATTAGCCGGGCACAAATGTCACCAATTGTGAACCAAACGCGAGCCAAGTCGCCGGGAGCAAATTTCGGCAAAATTTAGCTGAATTCTACATTATTTGGCGATTTTTCGCTTGCGCCCGGCTAAAATGATGTTGCCAATTGTGAACCAAACTCGAGCCAAGTTGCTGGGCGCAAATGTCACCAAAATTAGGCGGAATTCTGCATTATTTGGCGATTTTTCGCTTGCGCCCAGCTAACGGAAAAGTTACCGAAAAATACTACCGAAAAATCTCAGTATACTTTGAACTAGTATATGCATTTATTTTATTAAATGTTGAGTTATGTATTTGCTTTTGATAAAAAAAAAAAAAAAAACGGTGCAATTTTTATTCATTTGATTATGGTCAATAGTTTAAAAATCAATGAATTGTGCTTTTTTCAATTTTTTTAGACATCATGAAACATTTATATGTTTATTCTCTTAATAAGTATACTAGAAGATTTGTGCCCTTCTGTTGGCTTTTAGCCTGCCAACAATATCTCGGATCTGATTGTCACAGATTTACTAACGAAAGTTGTAATAGAAAATCTTATGCGCATTGGGAGAGTGCTTAAGAACTAAAAAAAGAGCATGATAAACAGAAATTATGAATCAATTAACACTAACTTTTGTTTTGCAAAATGTAATAAATATTCATTTCCAAAATTAAGTACGAAAAAGAAAGAACCTTTTTTAACAAAAGTAAAGATCTCCTAGTAGTATGACTTCTATTTGATATTAACAGAGTTCTGCGTGGATGAATCAACATAAATATAAAAAGAAAAGAAACTGTTAAACTCGACTAAAAAAAAACCCTGTCGTAACTCCTATTTGATATTAAATCATTAGAGAATCCAACCACAATCCCATGGTGTGCATGCTCATTTGTATACAGACTGTCTGAATCTCTTTGCCACGTAGCCAAGCCAAACCACGTGATTGTCACCGATTTCTCTGTGTAATTCTATTATAGATACCATGATTCAACAAAATATTTTTATCCACCATTGTCGGTGTCCTGGGGTTTCCATTTCGGTCGTAAAGTACTTCATTTTAAAATAAATAATATGAAGTAAAATAAGAATTAACTATATGTATCTGACTTGTTTAAGGTTAAAACTTTTTATAATAAATATTTTGTTATTTTCAGATCAATTTAATAGCTCCTCCTTTGTATGTATGTACTACAACAACAATGGAGAAGTCTGATGGACTTAAAGCTTTACAGAATGCACTTAATGAAATCCAGAATAAGATCAAAGAATATGATGGTGTCTTTAATGTAGTGACAGCTGTAAGTTCTTATAGATCTTTATATCTCAGTATAAAATTGGTTATATCAAAAACTATAAAATTGTCACATTGCAGCAGATTCCATACAAAATATAGGCCATTAAGCTGGTTATATAAAATGCTTGCAGAATAGACAATTTATCATGGTTCTGGATTTTTGCTGTCATAGAAATTGATAAAAAATTTCAGAAATAGCATTTTCTTTCACATTTTGTTCATGTTATACTAATATATATATATTGTTTTTGTTGTTTTTTTTTTTCAACCTCCGATGGACCATAAAAGAAAGATAACATAACAAAATGAATTTACTACCAAAAGTTATGTTCAAATATGGTTACTTTGTGACATAATCGCTGTGGAGATTCAGTCATTTTTCACATTTTTACGCCAGGTTTCAAATTCCTTTTTCGAAGAACGTTGCTGCCAGTAATGTGAGATGAGGAGATTCAAAGCAATATCAAGGTCCACTTTTCTGGAAGCTTTGGCCTCCTAGCCAGTTCTTCAATTCAGGGAAGAGATGAAAATCACTTGTCTCACCAAGTCATACACCGGGTGATAAGACACGTCCCATTTAAAATGCTTCAGAAGCTGCTGGGTAACAACAGCATTGTGGTGGTGGGCTTTGTCATGAATGAGGACAACTCCAAAAGACAGAATGGCTCTCTGCAGCCATTGTAAAGTCTGATAAGAAACAGCTGCATTGATCATTTTCCATAAACCAATCTTCTGCTTGAAAAAAAATGAATAACGCTACACAACTAGCACTTGGCGGGAACATCAACTCTACCAGGCATATTTACATGCCGATAGCTCAGCTCCAATTGGCCAGCTGGCATCGGCAGTAGTTAAGGTTATGGTTAGAGCAGTTCACCACCTCCTACCACTTGTCTATCTGTTTTGCGGCTCAATCAGAGGTTGAAAAAAAAAAAACGAACTTGGTATATAGATACAAACAGGGTGTCTACTCTGATTGTTGCCCAATAGGTAATTTCTAAACTGTTAGAGGTAGACATATAATTCCAATTGGAAAAATACTTTACATGACAGGAAGAATTATATTTTATGTCATTTGAGTCTATAAATGTATGGCTGAAAAAATTACGAAGTCTAAATTTTCATGCAGCCCCCTGGTCCTATTAATCATATTTAGTAAAATATTCTTGACACACTAAAATTTTAAACAAAAAAAGTTCCACTTTTCTGCAACTAAAACTGACTGACTTATAGAACTTTGAATATCACTGACTTGGACTTCTTTAGACCATTTCAATGGCCACCTCGAGGAAGATCACCCAATCAATGAGCAACTGTTACTCGACGTGGCCTCTGATTGGTTAAAAATTATGAAAATCGAAGCTCCATGACTGGGCCCGTTTTATTCTCGGAATAGCGGAACTTTTTCTGTTTAAAATTTTAGTGCATCAAAAATATTTTATTAAATATCATTAATAGGATTGTAAATTTAGATAATAAATCATAATTTTTTCAGCATTACATTTATCAACTCAAATAACATAAAATATAATTCTTCCAGTCATGTAAAGAAAGCATTTTTCTAATTGGAACTATCTGCTTATCTCTAACGGTTTAGAAATTAGCTATTGGGCCATGATAAGAGTGGACGCCCTGTATATATAGGGGAGACCAGGGTACAATGGACTGCCCCCTATTATTTGTTTTATTCCTGTTTTTGAATGTTTCTTATTTTAGCACATAGATGGAAAGCCTGTGGTGCTGAAAAAAATTTTTAAACCGTGTGACTAATTGGCAATTAAGCCATGTTATTCTTGACTGGTGATTTGTAAAAGCAGAAAAATAAATACTTTCAGGTGGGAATTATTTGCACTTTAATTTGGATCAAATTCACTTTGGTAAAAATAATTTGCACTCACAACAAATATATTGCAAGCGAAAAGAAATTATTCCACTATAATTAAATTTATTCAGCATGAAAAATAATGTTTGAACAAATGTGATGCACTCAAGAAAAAATATTATCACTTGGATTAATTCCTTTCCACTCTAAAACCGATGTTTCTGCTTTGAATAAACTAAATACAACGTTATTTTTGCAGTCGGCAACATTGCATTGATTGGAGTGTTGCCAATAGGGGAAATCATCCATGTTTTGGGGGATTTACCACCTCAGAAAGGAAAAAGTCTGAGAATAAGTCAAGGCCGGAAATCTTATCCACCAAATTAGTAACACTGGCTGATTGATAATATGGCTCTGCGCTGTACATTGCCGCATCTCGTGCCTGTGCAGCTTGCATCGTTGCTTCTCAGTAGGGGCGCAGTGGAGCCTTAACACTGTTCTGGTACTGGTTTTTTTCACGAGCAATAAACAAGAAAAAATTGTGAAAATGTCCTTAAAACAGCGCGATTTTTGTGACCCAAGTTAGAGCGTCCTGGCACAGCTATTTTGAGACAATATTACTGCTTCTATACCTATTTTTTGTATCTTTTCAAATTAAAATGAGTTCGCTTTGGCCTAGTGCTAAACTGTCACCTCGAAACCGAAGAGCTCCAGGTTCGAATCCCGATTCCACTAAAGATCCGTTGTGTATTGGGCCTGTTGCACGTCAAATCATATGTAGGGGGCCAAACATCCAGCTGCTGGTGTGGTGCGGAAGTTTGGAGAGGGGATGCCAGCTCGGGTGTTGTCCTTGTCATCCGTCCACGGTTCAAAATGACGAGATCCGACCCCAAATAACCTCGTTTTACTTCAAAAACAGGGCGATAATTAAAATAAACTAATGAACTAAACTCAAAGCAACAGCACTTTTGAAGGTATGAATTTAAATCCATTGTGTTTAGTTTAGTTTATTTATATTAACGACCCGTTTTGAAGCAACACGAGGACTACTTTTGGACGGACCTACTAATTTTCAAACACAGTCAGATGGCGAGGACGACACCTGAGCTGGCACCCCTTATCCGAACTTCCGTACAATACCAGCGGGAGAACGATTTAATTGTGTGAAAGACTCATTCTATAAAATGAATGAAACGGAGTGGAATTTGAAAATTTTATTTACTGTTACCAGCAGTGTAATAGCTTCAGAGGTGTTTTTAACCTTCCCTTTCAACGGCTGACATGCTATTTTTATGTAGTAAAAAATATTAATGGCAAACTACGTGACATTACAGACAAAAATGAAAAATACATTTCGTGAGCATCTCCCTGTTGGTCAGTTCCTTGAAGTGTTTGAAATGCTATTGTGAAAAAATTGTCAAATGAACGTAATCCAGTTAACCCGAATTAGAAACCATTTTACATGAAGCCTTATGTAAAATGGCTTGTATGTCCCAACACAGTTTTGGACAAAACCAAATCAGTGGGCAAAATTGGAAGTCAAAATTTTAGAAGAAAGAAACAGAAACCAATCTGTGTTTTATTTGCCATCTTTACAGTTTATACAGAATGTAAATGCAGAAGTGGTCCATTCACATGAATGGGCATATCTCATATATACCTCACATGATGTATATAAACTGAATACAATAAATGTGTAGGAAAGTTACAGTATCTACCCCTGGAGTAACGATTCTGTTTCCACATATTCGTGTCCTGTTTTTGCAAAAAAAATATATTCGTAAACATAGCTTAGGCATCTTAATACGTTTGGGGCAGGAGAAAGCGCCAAACGAATCTATGTATTCACATTTTGGGCAGAAACGTAAAAGAGGTCGGTCCACTAAAGCCAAGAATGCTCTTTTAATACAATAAGTATTGTTTAGTATTGTATTATTTTTTTTATAATTTTTTTATTCTCAATTATGCTCGTTCACTTTGCCAAGAGTAACTTTCACTCGTGCTTTATACATTTTTAAACCTTTTTCATTTTTTGTAATAAACTTTTTTATAATATGCATATTTTTTAGTTAGCAATCTGCCCAATTTAAAATTTTTGAAACAATGCCATAAAAATTGATTTTGAGTGCAAAGTATTTGAATTATAGTGCAAAGTATTTGAATTATAGTGCAAAGTATT
>BGPR01001218.1:149932-246334 GCA_013235015.1 Araneus ventricosus | reverse complement strand
TAATATTTTTTTTCTTATTTTCATTTTATAAACATTCAGTAAATTTTTAAATTCTTAAACTTTTATTAAAAAAAAAAGTACAGCTATATTAAGCTAAAATTAAATAGTATGATTTTTTTAAAAAAATATACCTATTAGTTTGTATCTGTGGGTCTTATACATAAATCAAGCATTGAATAAAATTAATTTAAAAAGAGGTAGTATTGTCACATGAGAACATTTTCACAGATGATGTAAAGTATTAAATTATTATTTTATAGTATTATTTTATTAGTAATATATTAATTTAGTC
This sequence comes from Araneus ventricosus, assembly GCA_013235015.1. NCBI lineage: Eukaryota > Metazoa > Arthropoda > Arachnida > Araneae > Araneidae > Araneus > Araneus ventricosus. The sequence goes on along the minus strand of BGPR01001218.1, from coordinate 246,042 downwards.
TAATTTTGTGATAACTTTGGGTCCTGTTTATAGTGGTACAGAATACAATGATGAGGGAATCATTTCAATTTTGGTAGTGAAATAAAAGTTGTCAATTACATTTTAGTCAAATTGATGACAAAAAATACAGTGGTCCATTGTATCGGTTTAGTAGGTAACGGGGGAAAAAAGCTTATGTTCTTGTGAGATTTATTCGGCAACAACCTAACCAAAAATATGTTCATCCCCTCCCCCCATATTGCAGATGAATCTCTAGAAAATGTTCAAAAATTACCAGCGTACATAGTGTAATGAAAAGTCCTTAAATTTGAAAACCATTTTTAAGCATCTTAAAAGTGCTTAATTTTGAAAAAAGATCCTTAAAAAGTGCTTAATTTTCTCCAGAAGTGCGAAGAAAACAATTTTTTTTTTTCCCCCTCGGACGTTGAATACGATAAATCGAAAGCACATTCATAAATCTTTGTTTACTGGCTGTATCAAGAATGAAAAACGACAAAAGGGAAGAATTCGGGGAAGGAATACAGTGTGAGATAGATGCAGTGGTGTAAACACATGTTAAGATGACGCTTATAGTGCAGTCAAAGAAGGCCGAAAGTGAGGGTGGAAAAAACATTAAATCATATAGTTTTGAAAATTGGTTCACATGTATGTGAGGGGCTCTTGATGAACATACTAAAAGTCTCCAGTCCTGACGGGGGAGCTCACACAGTCTTGGATTTCCACCCCTTTTTTTAATTTTTGTTGATATCTCAAAAACTATTCAATTTTCAAATCACATTTGATTTAACAAATTAAAGAGCGTAAAATTTCCTACAAATGCATGCTTTTATTTTTCTCCTACTTGCTACTATAATTGCTCTCAAATTGGATGAATTTATGAACCATCTTAGTTGATAGTCCATTCAACGAAGGGTTTGAAAAAAACATTAACTCATATAGTTTTGGAAATTGGTACACATATTTGCAAAAGACTTCAACAGAAGTTTCTAAAAGTTCCCGGTCCTGGGGGAGAGCTTGCGCTGCCATCTTGGATTTCATCTACTCTTGATAATTGATATAGCAAATTAAAGAGCATCAAATTCCCTACAAATACATGCTTTTATTTTTCTTCTAGCTTTAAAAGTTTATGAGATAATGAGTCTCAAAGTTTGCCGCCATGTTGGATTTCATCCCCACCCCCTTTTTTTTAAGCTTTTCTTGATATCTCAAAAACTATTCAATTTTCAATTGCATGTAATACAACAAATTAATGATCGTAAAATTGCCTACAAATACATGCTTTTATTTTTCTCTAGTTTTTGAGATATTCAAAGAAAACTAAAAGCGGGGAGATAAAATCCAATGGCGGCAAACTTTGAGACCCATTATCTCGAAAACTATTAAAGCTAGAAGAAACATAAAAGCATGTATTTGTAAGGAATTTCGCGCTCTTTAATTTGTTAAATCAACTGTAATTTCAAAACTGAATAGTTTTTGATATATCAAGAAAAAACTGGAGTAGGGGAATGAAATCCAAGATGGCGGCTCGAGCTCCTCCCCCCCTCAGGATGGGAGACTTTTAGTATGTTCATCAAGAGGTCCTCATGAACATGTCAGCCAATTTTCAAAACTGTATGATTTAATATTTTTTTCGATCCCTTCGTTGACTGGACTATTAATGACTTTATTATCCACTCCCTCTTCAACAATGGGCACCTCTGTATATTGAAATACTGGAATGGTCATACCGAAGGGATTAACTGTTAATTTTAAGAAATGCTGAAAATGGTCCCATATTTTTATTGTTAATCTTATAAAATTTGACTTAATTTTTGGTAATGACAGTTTGCATTATTATTATTATTATTTTTTTTTTTTTTTTTTTGTTGTTGTTGTCAAACACCAAAAAGGCATGCTTTATTGTACAATAGAAGACGTTGTGAAATTCAGAAATAAATAGTCGGACCTCTATTTAACGAAGTCGCTAAATCCCGAAAAAAATTTCGTTAAATGAAAAATTCGTTAAATAGCGATTCACCTTTTAAAATACTTTAAACTACACAAAACAGATTTTAAATTCATAAACACTAAATATTATTAAAAAAGTAATTAATCACACCTTTATTTTGTAAATTAATATTTGTTTTATATATTTTACCCATGAAAAAGAAATCTGCAAGGAAAACAAGAATAAAACAAAACGTTGTCCGGGAATACACTGCATTTTCAATTTTAAAAAATAATTTTATATTAAAATTATTGAATTTTAGCATTCCATCATACGAACTTTTGTTGATTTCTGCATCATGATCATTTCCATCTTCATTGCTATATTGTTTTTATTTTTCACACTGTCTACTTCAAAACTGCCTCATCCACATATTCATAGACACATGCTTTTAAATGTTTTAAACAAGAATTCGATGAATCATAATTTTGTATCTTATCACAATTTTTTTATTATGGTTGATAATCTGTTTGGAGGAATACCAAATTTTAAAGCAATATCCTTTTTTTTCACTCCTTTATCCACGTCATGAAGAATTAAATTTTTTTCTTTGATGCTCAAGCACTTTCACTTTGACATTTTCCAGCTTCAAGGTCATTGATCACCATAAAATGTGTTAAAAGAAAGAATAAGTTTGAAATTTTTAGAAATATTTTGAGAAATAGGGAGAAAAAAAAAATCTTGGATCACAAGAAAAAGTTTGTTAAATAGAGAATGCACACTTTGCTATTTGGAGGTTATTTTACGAAGAAATTCGCAAAATATTCTTGGTTCTAAGAAAAAGTTCACAAAATACAGAAATTCGCAGAATAGAGATCTGACTGTATTAAATTTAAAAAAATTACATATTTAAATATATATATTTTTTTAATTTTTCAATAAAAACTATGCAGTATTATAAGACAGAAAACATATGCTTAGAAAATACGTTTACGGGACGTATGCATGCATGTTCAAAGGTGCTCAATTTTTTTGGCGTAAGTGCTTAAAAAGTGCTTGATTTTCACAGCAATTTCTCACTACGCACCCTGATTGTAATGAGCTTTCCAGAACCTACATTTTTACTCACAAAAAAAAAAAAAAATGGAGACTTTCAGTCACACAAAAATCTTTTGGCATGTCATTTGCCAAGTTTAATATTCATTAATCTTGCATCAAATGCATGTACTGAAGCCATGAATAAACAAATATGATGCATTCTATGTTTTGCGCTATTACAAAATGAACTGCATTAATATATTTTTAAAAATTTACTGGTGGTCCATTGTACCCTGGCCTCAGGGTACAATGGTCCACTTTGTTACTTAAAAATACATATTAAAAAAGGTATACATATTTATAGATATAGAGCAAGTGTAATATAAACCTTAACATGTATACATATTTTCAAACACAAAAAGTCAGTACTTTGAGAGTAAACATTCAAAATTTACAAAAGTGGTCCATTGTACCCCAGTCTCCACCATTATATTGAAATAATAGAGTCTTGGCATACAATGGGTTAATGTATGGATGAGGGCAAATCTCTTTGTAACTATAACCTGTCTCTCTCTTACTTGTTGATTGATTTACTATCTTCCTTCTATCCATCTGTCTTTTTTATTTCTTTTTTGCCATTTTCATTGATCATTGATGTCTCAAAGTGGAAAAGTAAGCAAATAAGAATAATAACGAAAATAAAAGCTTTTAAAGTAATTTCAGAGGGCTGCAGCCTAATGGGTAAGCCGTCATATATATTTGGATCATGGTTAATGGTGTGATTTCATGTTTTAATTTGTATGGAGTTATGGAAAAATTTATTTACATCAGTTTGATATGTATCAGATTATTTTGTGTTTAAAAATAAATGTTGTAAAATAAGAAATATAAATTGGAAGAATCATTCTTTACAAGGTTCACAAAATCTTTTTGACTTAGTGAGGATTTCTGTGTGTAGTTTTTATTTTGACATTCTAATTACTTTTCTTTCTTATAGCCTAAAGTTTTAACTGATCTTGATGAAGCTGAATTAGCAAGACATTTTGACAAACTTGAAATGGAAAATGCTGAAGTGTCTGGTGATGAAGATGAGGAAGATGAATCAGAAGATGAAAAAATTGAAGAATAAAATATTGTTGTTATTTGTCGTTCTTTTTATTGAGAAATGATGTTTCTTAATAAAGATTTTCTTTTATTTATTTCATTTATCTTTATGAATGGACTTTAGCTTCTTATAATCAACTTCAGAGCTTGAAATATTTTTAAAATAAAAACTTGAATAAGTAAAATTTTTTACATGAATAACTACAGTGGCTGCTGCTTCTAGGGATAACTTTGGGTCAAAGCCAAGGTGATCACTACATCCATATGATCAGTATACCCAAAATGCCTTAAAAGTAATATAAATTTATCTGTATAGCAGAAACAAAAACAGACTGTCGTTCAACAGAAAAAGAAAAATGATACAGTATACAGAATTGCAAAAAATTTATACATATTAATTTTTTTAAGCTTTCTTAAGTTTTTGAGAGTAATTTTTAGTTTTCAAGCATTCTTTGGATAAACCATTCATATGAATACACATTGGAATTTGCTTTGTACTCGATTGGTAATGTTTTAATCCCTTTAAAGCATAGCAGTTTTTTACTTTTACTGATGACCAGACATTTTGTTTTCTCTAGTCATATTTACATAGCACCAAACAATTGCCCACGCTTTGTTGCGTACTCAGATAAAACTGTGATAATGTTTTGTCTTGCCTCATTTGATGATAAATGAGAAAGTTGGCAAGAGGCTGTAGTGTTCATTGGAGATAACATCAAGAGAAATTTGGTTTGAGTGGCCTTTGATCCTTCCAAAGGTCTCCCGTCTGACCATCGAATTCGATCACTACAAGAGAATTGTTGATCACTAGAACTGGAGGATTTTCTGTGTGTTTAGACCTGGGAGATCAGTTCCATGCCATTTGGATAAGTACTACCAATTGATCACTACAAGCAGCGACTATTGTATTTTTAAAACCTTGAATGAATACAAAATTTGTTTGCAAAAAAAAGTTAGGATATTTCTATAATTCACTATACAGCCAAATGGCTATACAGTGAATTAGGTTTTTAATTGTTTTCATTAATTCAAAAATTGGAAGAAAGACCTTCTTTGGTATATATTGCAAACAGTAAATAATTCGATTTTAAATTATGGGACTATTAATTGCCATTTAAAGTATAGTTCTAATTTTAAATAATTCTTGTATATTTTGTATTTAAAATTTATACGAATGTTTTTGTGTGTTTTTTCTAGCACATGGAACTTTATTTTGTGATAATGTATGAATAAATAATAAAAGTAATTTAGGATTTAATATGTTTTAGTTTTTGAAACATCAGAAATATTTAACTTGGAACAATGCTCTGTTCCACGCCAGCTTCTAACAAATGGAGGAAACTGTTTTTAAGTGTTTATTAAGAAAAATGTTATATATTAATAAAATATTCTATTAGTTACATTATAAGTAGTAATTTTGCAATGTGTCGAAGATTTATGATTTTTAATTGAAAAAGTTCTTTATCAAAAAAAGTAATTGAAACTAAAGAATTGAAGGTAAAAACACATCCTATAAAATGCTTAAAGAACTAATCAGAAATAGATGAACACTTGAAGTAATTATGAGAAAACTGGTGTAATTTTATATTCTAGAACTTGTTCGATTGGTGACAACTCCCAAAGATCCTGAAAAACAATTTTTCTTTTGATTTTTTTTTTTGTTTTGTTTTCTTATTTGCTTTTTTCTTGCTTATGTTTATTGTTATTGTATTGTTTTTAAATTTCTTTCAAATTTTGGTCAAAATGGCCAGTGGATATGTTGGCAAGCATCCAATCAGTTATGCTCTTCACTTTCATTAATTTCTTATTTTGCTTTTATTTTATAATTATTTTTGTTATTATATTCTTTCCTATTTTTATTTCCTTATCTTAATTCTTCCTTAGTCAAAGCTTATTTTCATAAAATTTTTCCTCTCTGCGAAGTCTTATCTTCAAGCTTTTTTTTTTTTTAAATTTTTTCCTTCATGCTTTTGCATTATTTCAGTTTAAATGATTATAATGCTGTCATGTCCACCTCCCCAGAGTGTTGGATGGTTTGAACTGTTTGGATTGACAGCTATTGTTGAGCTTTTGTTCATGTATTTGACTGGTGTCATGACAGCGATTTCTTCATATGAATTAATCTTAAATTTCCCTGCATACTCTTGGGGAGAGTGGATAAGCCATCCTGGATATTCTATATTACAGTTGATAGATAGCTTCTAAAAGTAGATATGAAATAAATGGCTACTTGTGTTGCTTAAACAGTGGGGATCTGACCAATTATTGCACCTTTTCAAACAAATATGTTCATTAATAAGTTTTAAGCTATATTATCCTGAAATAGGTGAAATATAATTCTTTTTCCTCTTTTTTTAACCATATTGCAAACATAGATTGTTTAGAAGCAGAATCTGCGTGTAGTATGTTTAAAGGACTGGAAAGCATGGAAATATGAAATAATATGTTTAAAGGACTTAATAGTTTCCATAAATTAATGAAAAATAGCAATAATAATGTTATGACAAGCATCACACCACGATTGCAAAACAAGCTTGCTGCAAACCCAGATAACAATTTTAGTTTGCAACAATCTTGCTCCGCAAATCTGCCAGCTTACAGCGAATTTGACACAAGAGTGCAAGCTTGAAACAAGTTATTGCAAACGAGTTAGACACCACAAGTCGCACTTGCCGCAAGCTTGTTGCAGCAAACTAGAGCAAAAACCGAATACGAACACAACATCGGATTTGATCCCGCGACACAACCCTTCCTAAACTTGTTGCCCTAACCATTCAGCCAGCTAGACTACAAGAGGAGAAGATCTCGATCGCGCATATGATTTATTTTGAACTCTTCTTGATTTCATTAATTTTTTTAAATTTTGAGTTGAGAATATGATTTGAAGTCAAAGAGCGATTTTCGCTAATAACTACGTTTTGCTAGTAGAATAAATTATCAAATTAGGATTCAAAAGTAATTACTTTAAAAACGGGACAAAATGTGAGTTATTATTTTTTAACAACATTGACTGTTTTTCAGGTTTAATTTTGTTTATAAACGATAAAATTTCAACTTTAAGAAAAAGGCAATATAATTTTTCTTAAAGTGCGAGTTCTACATATATTCAGTAAAAAGATGGAAAATGTTTCAAAAATTTTTTTTTATATAAAAAAGTTAGTTTATTCACAAATTATCATTGATTTATTGAACTAATAAAAAGGACGGTCTAGGAGATGCTATTAAAAATCGGATGTTTTTTAAAACATAGACAAATATTATCTCTAAGTGTGCTATCATCTTTGCAGCAAACTTGTTTTGCAATCCTGGTGTGGAATTCGTCATGACATCTTCACAGCAAACTTGTTTTGTATGTGGGTTGGTCGATTATGCTTTGTTACTTTGCAGGAAGTTTGCTGCAAAGTTGCCACATCAAGTTCATCATTACAAGCTAATATCAAGAAAAATCAAATTTGCTGCAAGTGTGCATGCTATCTGGGAAGATAACACACTATGGATGATTGATTATGTAAAGGTATGCATCTAAATATTCATGAAAATAGAGCAACAACTTTAGGTATAAAAATTAACAACATTTATTAAAATATTAAAAAAGTGCCAGTTAGATATTAATGGAACACAAAACAGATGAAATTCAGTTATCTGGCGCATGAACATCTAGTCTGCTACCTCGTGTATTGCGCAGCTAAGTAAGTAGTTTCAAGAGTGACGTCATCGGAAGGAATTCAGGATCGCCACAGTACTCCCCCCTCTAGTAGTGCAGCAGGCACTGGAGTTAGAGGTAACGAGGGTTAAAGTGTACCCGACGGACAGATCTCGTCACATAAGGTGGTGGAGAGGAATTTGGTGGTGAGGCCGGACTCGATGGAGAAGGTTCAGGTACTGATTGCATTGAAGATTGAGCTGTCACAGGTGGTGACGCTGTGGTTGGTGCAGATGACTGATGGGAGTTCTCGAAGAACACAGGCTTTATACGATCAATGTTGATTGTAGACTCTTTGCCGTTCTTCTCGATTGTGAACGTTTTATCAGTTCGTCTGAGTACGCAGTAAGGACCATCGTACGGTGCTTGTAGTGGTCTTTTAACTGCGTCGTGGCGCACGAACACATGTGTGCAAGTCCCTAAAGCTGGATGCACGAACACTTTTTGTCTGTCATGAGATGCAGTTGAAACTGGTTTAAGTTGATCCATCACGTTTCGTAAATTTTTTAAGAACTGATGAGGTTCGACGTTAAGTGAAGGGGTTTCAAAAAATTCCGCTGGTAGTTTCAGGTTGAACCATAAACTAGTTCGGCTGATGTGCACTGTAGATCCTCCTTTAATGCCGTTCTGAGTCCGAGCAAAACCACTGGAATTGATTAGGTCCATTTCGTGGATGCGTGATATCTGAGGCTTTGCTTTAAAGATCGATGAAAACGCTCGACAATTCCATTGCTGGATGGATGGTAAGGGGTCGTCCTGATCTTTTGGACGCCCAAAAGTTTGCTTCAAGTTACTTTCGAATTGTCGTCCCTGATCCATTGTGATGATTGAAGGTAAACCGAAGCGTGAGATCCACTGACTAATGAATGCACGCGCAACAGTTTCGGCGGAAATGTCGGAGATGGGGACTGCCTCAGGCCATCGTGTGAAACGGTCTATACAGGTGAGTAGGTATTCACAGTTGTCTGAAGGCGGAAGAGGTCCTACAAGATCCAAGTGAACATGATCGAATCTCGCTGAAGGTAGGTGGAAAGACTGAAGAGGACTGCTGGTGTGTCTAATTACCTTGGATCTTTGGCAATCCAGACATGAACGAGTCCAGTTGGAAATGTCTTTTTGCATAGATGGCCATACGAATCTCAATCAGACGTTTAGTGGCACGGCTACCTGGATGAGAGAGGTTGTGCAAAGATTGGAAGACTGTCTTTCTGAAACTCGCTGGTACGTAAGGTCTGACTATGTCATTCCTGATATCAAAGTAGAGTTTCGATGAAGTGGGGTCAGTAGAGAGAGGTTTCAAAAGAAGTGACAGTTCATTCTTTGATAAAAGAGCTTGAAGTTCTTCATCAGAAGCCTGTGCATTCGCCATGGCAGAAAAGTCTACTTTTGGTAAATGCACGTCGCTAATGAGGGATAAAGTGTCGGCGACAACGTTTTTTGAACCCGTTATGGGCCTTATATCCGTGCTGAACTGAGAAATGAAGTCAAGGTATCTTATTTGTCTTGGAGAAAAAGAATCAGATTTTTTGGTAAAAGCAAACGTTAGAGGTCGGTGGTCTGTGAATATTATGAAATTTTGACCTTCCAATAAGTGTCGGAAATGTTTTACGGTTGCATATATCGCCAGAAGTTCCCTATCATACGTACTATATTTACGTTCTGAAGGTGAAAGTTTTCGCAAATAGAATGCAAGTGGCTTATGACCAAGGGATGTAGTAGTGTGAAGGACGGCTCCTATAGCCAAATCAGAAGCATCGACCATGATAGATAATTGCTGATTAGGTGCGTGAAAAGTCAGAATAGCTGCATTAATAATGTCAGCTTTGCATTTTTCGAAAGCTGCCAGAGTGGCGTCTGTCCAGGAAACGGGTCGCTTATCGTTCTTTTTTGAATTTTTTTAAAAATTCATGTAAACTAGCTTGTGTATCTGCAGCATTAGGCAGAAAACGACGGTAAAAATTAAGCATAGCCAAGAAGCGCTTAAGTTCAGCAATATTTTGAGGTTTAGGAAATTGAGAAATAGCCTGAACTTTCTCTGGTAAAGGTTTGACACCTTCGGATGTGATCAGACATCCCAAAAACTTTACTGACGACTTTCCAAGAACACATTTCAAAGGGTTGAGTTTTAAACCATGTTGAGACAATCGCTCAAATACTTGCTTCAAATGCTGTTTGTGCTTCTCAGAGTTATTCGATGCAATTAGTACATCGTCAAAATATGGAACGCAGAAATCTAAGTTAGACAAAACTTGATGTATATAGCATTGAAAAGTTTGACCGGCGTTACGCAAGCCAAAGGGCATAAAAACATATTCGAAAAGACCAAATGGAGTTGTAATAGCTGTTTTTGGTATGTCAGTCGGATTAACAAGAATCTGGTGATAAGCTCTCATCAAATCTAGGGTGGAAAAAATGGTTTTATTGAAAAAAATTTGAGTGCAGTCTTGGATATGAGGTACTGGGTACCTATCAGGAATGGTAATTGCATTCAGACGACGGTAGTCGCCACACGGTCTCCATTCGCCATTAGGCTTTTTCACCATGTGTAGAGGACTTGCCCATGGGCTGCTAGAAAGGACGCACTATACCCTGAGACATTAAAAATTCAAATTCCTGACGCGCTATCTTAAGCAACTCGGGAGATAAGCGACGAGGCCTCGAAAATACTGGTTGACCAGTTGTTTCGATAAAGTGATGGACTTTAGTTGGTTTGTTGCTTCTCGTTGGTTGAGATGGATTGGTTAGTTCCGGGAACTGCGATAAAATCCCATAGAATTCTGAATCACCAAGCAAAATAGATATACCAGAAGTTAGCGAATCAGTGTTTGTGTATTTGCCTTGAGTGGTTAATTTAGTTATTCCATCAATCAAACAGCCACTCTTAACGTCCACCAAAAGGTTAAAGTGTTTCAAAAAATCGACGCCAATGATTGGTTGGTTAACATTCGCTATTATGAAAGGCCAAGTAAAGGTTCGGCGCAAATTCAAGTCTAGAGTCAGGCGCTTTCGACCAAAAGTCGATATTTTGGTGCCATTAGCAGCCAAGAGGAGTAACTCATTTGAGGAATCAGCTTTTGGAGCATAATATTTTGGCAGAACTGATACGTCTGCTCCGGTATCCACCAAAAATCTCAGTTTACTAATCCTATCGGCCAACATAATTCGATTAACTTGGCGATCGTTGCCAAGGCCAGTGGGCGATCGCCGATTTAGTTTTCCGGAGAATTGAAAGAACAAGGAGAATTGCATTTCCTTGCGTTTTTACCAAAATTAGTATGATAGAAACAAATACCACTCGAGGGTTCTTTATATTTCCGAAAGCGGTCTCGGGAGCGACTACGTCCGTAGTTAAATTGTCTATCTCTACTTCAAGAACGTGTTTGGCGTATGGTTGAAGAAAGCTCGTCAACTAATGTAGTCAATTGAGTGACTTGTTGTTCAAGTTGGGTTACCCTAGCACCAGAAGTTGAAGGTGTAACGTGAACTGCATTAATATTGGAATGGTTAGAAAAATCACTAATTTTGTCTGCAACCGTTGCCAGACCAGCCAGGTCGTCACTCAAAGCAGCTAATATTGTTTGGGTGCTATTTGGAAGTCTACTCATCCAGAGAGATTTTAGTAATGGTTCCCCAACAATATCACCAGCCAAAGCTCTCATGCGTGTTAGCAGCTGAGATGGCCTCTGGTCGTCAAGTTCTAATCCTTGCAAGAGTGTATGAATTTTAGAAGCTTCACTCTCTGAATGCAACTCAATCAAACGCTTTTTCAATATTGTATATTTATCAATATCGGGAGCTCTCAAAATTATTTCACTGACAGAATTCATAATTTCAGAATCGACTGCAGAAATAACATGATTAAATTTTGTATCATCAACAGTAATTCCGGACAAGGCAAATTGCGCCTCAAGCTGTACAAACCACAACGCCGGATTTGCTTTCCAAAAAGGCGGTAGTTTGACGCCAACACGAGCAATTGTGGCGTCGTCACTGACGGAATCCTGATTATTTCCAGGCATGTTTGAGCCAAGCAATCAAAATCACAATACAAAAACAACTTCAGCAATTGCCTTGAAATATATAATTACAAATGAAATATTATATTGAAACTCAAAGTAACCCATACGAAAATGTAAAACCAAATTATCTAACATAAATTATGATGAAAATTATCCAGACAGTTAACTTCATGCATCAAAATCAATAATTCAACTTCAAAATACCGAATACATACACCAATAGTACAATTGATAAAAAATAAACTCACTGACCACAGGAACGCCGTATTAGTCCTTCTCGAAAGTCAATTAGGCTTGTTAAGGATAACTTGAAAATGTAATTAATCTTGCACAATACGCTGACCGCCATTTGAACAAATGTCCGATGGATCCATTTTAAATTGTACGGCAGCACAGGAAACTAGGTTCATTCACTTGTAGGGTCACCAATATGGATGATTGATTATGTAAAGGTATGCATCCAAATATTCATGAAAATAGAGCAACAACTTTAGGTATAAAAATTAACAACATTTATTAAAATATTAAGAAAGTGCCAGTTAGATATTAATGGAACACAAAACAGATGAAATTCAGTTATCTGACGCATGAACATCTAGTCTGCTACCTCGTGCATCGCTCGTGTATTGCGCAGCTAAGTAAGTAGTTTCAAGAGTGACGTCATCGGAAGGAATTCAGGATCGCCACAACAATTATAAATAATTTTTGTCTCTGTTTTAAAAAACATCCGATTTTTAATAGCATCTCCTTTTTATTAATTCAATGAATCAATGATAATTTGTAAAAAAACTTAACTTTTTTATAAAAAAAAAAAAATTGAAAAATTCTCCAACTTTTTACTAAATATAGAACTCGCACTTTAAAATTACTCTGTTTTTGCTATAGTTTGCAATGAGTTTGACGCGGCAAGCTTGTGACAAATTTGACGCGTGCTGATTAACTCTTTTCAAACTTGCACTCTTGCAGTGTCAAATTTGTTGCAAGCTTGCAAAATATTGTTTTTATATTATTTGTGAATATTTAGTATCTCGTAAATACTGATACATACAATACAATACTTTGTTACGATATTCGGTGTTAATGGGACCTTGCCGATTTAGTTTTGGATAGGGTGTAATGGAGCGGAAACGCCGTTCCGGCACGTGCTTATAAAAATAAAAAAATAAAAACATTGTAAAAACCTCCTTAAAGAAGCGCGATCTTTGCCTCCTAGGTTGCAGCATTCTGGCATTGCTTAATTTTCAACTACACCACTGACAAGAAGGAAAGAAACAATAAGAGGTCACGGTACAAAATAAGGCAGATACATTTATCATCACGTGATTGATTGACTTTGATTGATTCTCTTTTTTTTTCAAGCTAGCATTCTATTTTCTGTAGGTTTTTCTTAAGGGAAATTCCTTTGCCTTTTTGAATAGGGCATCAGATGGAGGAGAACTGTCATGAAGGTAGTTCGGTGGGGGAAAGGGATCCGTCCTCGTGCTTGTCTGGAAATACTACTGATGAATATATTCATGCCGTTATAGTTATTTTTTCTCTTTAAAGGGATTTTCTTTTCAAAACTTGATATTAATTTAGCCAATCAGAAAGGAAATGAAATTGTATCGTTTGAAATATCATTTTTCTTTCCAAATGCACTAAACACTTAAATGAACATTAACGAAAGTTTTTATGAAGTGTTTGCATCTCATTGAGATGATCAGAGAAGAAATTTTTTACTACTACTGAAATTTTAGCAAATACATGTGGCATATTATTTTTAAATTTACATAAAATTTGACTTTATATATCTTGTAGCTACAGTGCGTCAATCGGAAAATTCCGTTGCTATTATTAATAACTTCTACTTTTCATCACTGTTTTGGTGTTTGGCAACATTGTTTGTTGTTGTTGGAAGCCTAATGTAAATATTGTGAAATGATTTAACTTTTTTATTTAAATTTAATGAAATTTACCTATAAATAATTTGACTGGATATTTAAGTAAATATTTCTAAACCCTTTCTGGGTTTATGTGACTTACAAAGGTATATTATAATTTATATATTTCAGTTTATTTAAGTATTGGCTCATTTTCTAATCGGAAAAAATTTACGAATTTTATTTTATTGCCTTAGGTGTATTTTCAGGTAGTTCATTCATTCAGGTAGTTTAATCATTTTTAAAATTGGGAAAAAAATTCTTTACGTATAGTTGTCTTTTTACATGTTTTAGTTATTTTTTTAATCTTATCCTGTTGTTTGCTAGAATCTTTTTTTTTCTCTCTCTCTAGTAGAGATGTAAATTTTTAATCTCTGTTTTCATCATAACTGTTAAAATAACTTCATTTAATCTGTGCTGTACTTTAGAAAGACTATACCTATCGTATAAAGAAAGCCTAAACAAAACTGCATGTGTGTGTATAGATTAGTTAGTACCTTCTTATTGTACATAAATGTTTATGGACATCCTGTTATAATATCTATTTTTGTTTTGCTGGGTTCTGGTAAGATTTATAATTATGTGTAAGTCTAGCCAGAATATTTTGGATTTGATAACAAAATCCTTAAATTTACCAATTATCTTGCTAAATGTCAATAGATTGTATTATATGTTATTGCTTATGATGCTTTAGTGTACATAGGGTCCTGCATTTCATTTACATTTGATAAATGTGTAACTCGACTTATTCCAAAGAAAAATTTGTAGCTTTAGTATGTTACAAAAAAACCCTTATTCATCCATTATAGAGATTTTACAATTGATTCTTTGAACAAATATTTTTGCTGAAAGTATGTAACATACCTTTCTTTTACATTCTCATTGTTGATGAGAATATTAATTCTGTTCAGATATTTCTTCATAGATATCTAAATTTTTTTAGTGTTAAATTGCTGCCTTGGCTTGATATTAATCTTAGTTACTTGCTCATAAATTAATAGGTGGTTCTTGACTTTTAATTATTAATTTACTGTAACAACAAGTAGCTTTTTAACTGGTTGACAAAATTATGGAAACACCTCATATGAATACAAAAAGCTGTATTAACGAGGCATAGGACTACCTTTAGCATTATACATATCATGAATGGTGTTTAAAGGAATATTAAATTATTCTTTGTGAAAGGTTTCTTAGAGATGATAGAAGAGTGAATGAGTTGAATGAGAAATGGGCTCGTGCACAGGGGCGGCCCATGCATAGGGACTGCGGTACTGCAGTACCCCGAACTTTTTCCATTGTGTAAATTTATTTTATTTCACATTTAATATTTAAATCTATCTACAATCTAATGCAATTTTACATTAAATGATGTCGATCTTCAAATAAGTCGCTTGGAAAAACTTAGGCAGGAAACTAAGTTCCCTATCTTAATTTTCCACAACCCGAAGATGATGCACAAAGGAGAAAGTAACCTAAAGTAAAGGAGAACTGAGGATCACTCCAGTAGCGAATTCCACCTGTGTGCATTCGTAGTTACAGAGCCCAAGCTTTCCTGATTATGTTTTAAAGTTGAAGGGGAACTGTCAAGTTTGGCAGCACCAGTTGAGCTAGAAACAGAGTTTCAAACATTTTACCAAAGCCAAAAATTTTTTTGCGAGCTAAAACTTTAAAAATCAGTTAGAAAATGAAGGAAAAGTAATGATAAACAAAAATTTAATTGAAAAAGTTTTTTGTAGTATTTAAATTTGAATGAAACTTCTTGCAATTCAAAGGATTTTTTTGATAATTTTAAGTTATAAATGTTGATGAAATACATATAAGAAATTTCAGTTTAACAAGTTTCAATTTTAAATTTATTTATTAAAATTAATTAGTTAAAATACTTATCTTTTAGAAGAGAAAAATGTTATAAGTTTATTCAATTAAATATAAAACTATTCAAAGTTAATGAAAAAAGACACAAAATGTAAGTTGTACAAATATGCATCATGAGCAGTGAAGGATTAAAAGTTACAGCACCCTTAAGATTTCATGACATGAGCCTATAATGCTCATGCATATAGCGGATTTGGGTCAACTTTCCACCCTCCAGTCTTGAATCTGATACTTTGCCACTAGATGACCCATGTTTGGCTTTATTAAATGAATGTAAAAAGCAAACAAATCATTTTATATATTTAAGCCTTGGATTACATACAAGTAAAAATTTAACTTTGTAAAAAATAGGAACCATGTTCAAAAGTTTTGTTTTGTCCAACACTGACTTTGTAGCAGTATCAGTGACAGTGTGTTGTTTGATGCGGTGTCAATATTCTGTGTTAACAGTCAAAAACTCTCAACAACCTCTTTATTCATTATATCTTGTTGTTCATGCTAGCTTATTTATTCATTCTAGCTTGTTGTCGCATTTTCTCAAACAACTTTTACCTATGAAAGATATTTGGAACCTTTTATTCCTATGCAATTTTTACCTTTGTGGTATGATTTACAGTTTCATTTTATCAATATAATTATGAATCACATTATAATATGTAAGTGTTCTGTGTAAAGTCTTGCAAGGAGAGGGCATGACTTGGGAAATTCAGTTCGGGATGAAACTTGGCATATTAGTAGCATAGGGGTGTTCACCTATTAATCTAATAAAGTGCAATTGCCAGCCATTTTGTAGAAAATGGCCCTCAAACATTGGGCACAGCTTATATACCAGTAAGTGACCGCCAGCAGTTAGTGGCCAAATGGCTCAGGTGTCGGCTCGCTTGCCAACTGTCTGCTTGGCCAACTGTTCGCTGTGTTTTTTTCATTTTTATTTTCCCCAAAATTATTTCAAATTAAATGAAAAATTAAAGAAATATTTTTAAATTAAAATATTAATTATTTTTATGCTTAAAATAACTGTTCATTCATATGGTACTTGAATTATAGTTAAAAATTTATAAGTAGTAAAATAATTGTAAATACATCGTGAATGGTGTTAAATGATAATTATAATGATGCACATCATGAAACATTTTTGTTTAGGCATTATCATTCATAAATTTTAGAAAATCACCCATCATGGTTTGATGGGTGCAAATTGCTTCTTCATTCGAGAGATTTCCCTTAAAATTTGACATGTTTAAATCTTATAGATATATATGCAAGAGAAATGTTTAACATTTATTGAAAACAAATAAAATAAACATATGTATTATGACAGGAAATATTTTTTTATTTACATATTATTTAAATATTTCTTTATTTTATTATTTTATTTATTTATTTTCCTCTTGGTAAACAACATTCCATGTGAAGTATTTTTCGTTGTTTAATAATTTTCCTTGTACTTCAGATGTCTTTGTGTAAATTTTAACGTGATTGGGAATCCTATACCTTGAAAGTGCAACATAGAGCTGTCCATGTGAAAAGACAGGCTCATCGAGGTAAATTCCAACATGATCGAAAGTTTGCCCCTGTGATTTGTTAATAGTCATCGTGTAGGCTGGAATTAGCAGGAACTGGCGGAGGTTGAGAACGAATGGTAGATTCACGTCACTGGTGGCTAATTTAATTCTTGGCAAGAAAACAACATCGCCACTATTGCATTCAGATACAATTTGGCGTCCAAACTATATCACGAGCATGATATACCACTAACATAATTTACTACTTACTATTAAAAAATGGAAATTAATTTGAAATATAGGATTAATATAATTTAAAATTTTTCGGGAACTATTGATCATAGCGAGATAAATTTTATATCAATTGATAGAAAATTTTATTTCACTATTTTAGAGCTATTAAATTTGAAATTAGAACAACAATTACTCTTTTAAATTTAAAATTACTGAAATTTAGGTTCTCTAACAATGAAATAATGCTGTTTAACGTCTCGCAGTGCTATGGCGTGAGTTTTATTATTGGTGACGTCAGAGCATTACCGGAGGATCTGGGCTATTATATTTCTAATTTTAAATTTATATTCTGTTTACTACAAGTAATTCATATTTCTGCATTTAATTACGTACAAGAACCAGAATGATAATTATCATGGAAACATTGGAAAAAAAAATATTTTGACATCTTGCACAATTAATAAATGAGGATTGTTCAAAAGAACAACAGTTCTTTAAATGATTTTTGTGTGATTCCATCTTCAATCTAATTATTAGCAATATCTTTATTCATAGAATATTTTAACCATCTGTATCATGCTAATTTAATAAAAAAAAACTATATTAAACACTTCAAAATCCAAGGTGAATAACCACGTTTGTTCAGAGTTTCTATGGGAATAAGAGTAGCATTATACAAGAATTTCATATGATAGTGAGTAAAAACAATTACACATTTGTCCCTTTTCAATCACTGAAATTTTGTACCATCTGCCTATGCATTTAATAGATTAACAGCTGCTCTCTACTATTTACATTCGATCATTAAAATATTAGACAGTCCACAAATATATTCAATGCATTAACATCTGCTCTCTTCTGTTTCAAGATAAGGTAAAAACGAAGTATTTGTAAATATAAAAACCCAATAATTTAAAACTTTTAATGATTTTAAGATTACAATTTTAATTAGTTATTATATATCACCATTAAAATGTATTTATAATTATTTTATTACTAATAAATTAAATTTTAACTATAATTCAAGTATCATATGAATGTACAGTTATTTTATGCATAAAAATAATTAATATTTTAATAAAATATTTCTTTACTTTGAAATAATTTTGGAAAAAAATGAAAAAAAAAAAAAGATACACACACACACAGCGAGGACCGAACCATTGACCAAACGAACAGTAGGCAAGTGTGCTGACACCTGAGCCATTTGGCTGCTAACTGCTGGCGATCACTTACTGGTATATATAAGCTGTGCCCAATGTGTGAGGGCCATTTCCTCCGAATTAGCTGGCCATTGCACTTTATTAGATTAATGGGTGAACACCCTAAAGGTATGCTACTAATAGACCAAGTTTCATACTGAACTAAATTTCCCAAGTCGTGCCCCCTTGTTAGTAATTATTAAAATAAAATGTAATGCCTTGTTTGTGCAATTTTCCCTCTAAAAAAGAATAGACAGAAATTTCTGCTAATGCCAATCATGAAAACAAAACACTTTGAACTAAGATATCTGTACAGTTTCTTTATATTTTCGAAAACAATATTTATATATAGATATGTTAATAATCTCTACTAATAATAAAGGAGAATGTGTGTCTGTGGCCCTATACAGGGCAGACAGCTGGACCCAGAGCTACAAAATTTGGCACAAATATACTTTGAATGTGCACCTCAAAGATGTTTTTAAAAAATTTTAATTAGAGTTTTAATGAATTAAAAATTAAGCAAAATTTTGACATTTTTCCTCGATAATTTTTAAAAATATTACAGCACAATTTTTTTTTTTACACCATCAGAAAATTCACACAATTATCTTTTCAGTGTTAGATTTTATGTTGCTGTACAATTTTTCTCTAATTTTAATTAATTAAAAAAAATATTTTTAAGAATAATCATCAACTATATTTTTCATTGTTGTTACTGAATTTCAAACTTTCATTGTTTAAACAAATATTTAATTGCATGTTTCTCTTCAATTGTTGAAAGCTAGGTAATGCTGTAATGGATTTAATTTTATTTTTTATTCCGTAAATTTTTCTGTGAACTGTAATTAAAGTCCTCTAAGATAGTAAGTTTATTGGGAAATGTATCCAGCTGAATGATTATGCTTGCTAGGTTTTAATTCTTTTCATCAGCACCTTTTAAACCAGCTAACATGCTGCTGGACGTAAAATGTGCCATGCAAAGAACGTGCAATTAGATTCTGGACAGTTACTTGACTTCATTAAGGTGGGTTTACATAAAGCTAATAATATTGTCAGTTCAATAAATTCATGCATGTGCTGGAAGAAGACCAGGCATGCGTAGAAAAGATAACAGGTATACAGAAGCAGTTTACAATGGCATGTTCTTGTCCTGACATGACAACTACACACTATTGTTCCAACAATAATGAGGTGATTCCATGTCAAATTAAAAAAAAAAAAAAGATGATTTCTGCCATTAAGGTTTTAAATTGTAATGATATTTTGCCTGTTTATTGTACTTACCTCCAAAATGAAAATTTTTTGAAAATTTCATAATCTTGAAGTGATTGTAACTCGAGAACTATTTGACCTAGAGAGCTGAAATCTGTGTCATTTTCTACAGTTTTTATGGTGTTTCATAAAATATATAACATGACCAAATTATTGTTTAAAAATTTTATTTTAAATAAATAAATATATATATTTTTTTATTTAACCTCATATTAGCAATATTTATGCCAAATTTCATGATGGTAGTATCATTAAGAAAAAAAATATTTTCATTTTCACTATTCTTATTATAGACCAGTCAATGAAGGGTTTGAAAAAACATTAAACCATATAGTTTTGAAAACTGGTACACGTGCGTGAGGGGCTCCTGGTGAACATACTTAAAATATCCCCTGGTCCTGTGGTGGAGCTCGTGCCACCATCTTGGATTTCAACCCCCTTTTTGAAGTTTTTTTTTAAATAGCTCGAAACCTATTCAGTTTTTAAATTACAATTTATTTAACAAATTAAAGATCAGTAAATTCCGTACAAACCGAGGCTTTTATTTTTCTTCTAGCTTTAGTAGTTTCTGAGATAGTTAAGAAAAACTGAAAAAAAGGGGTTGAAATCCAAGATGGTAGCAAACTATGAAATCCATTATTTCAGAAACTATTTAAACTAAAACAAAAATAAAAGCATGTGTTTGTAGGGAATTTAACGTTCTTTAATTTTTTATATCAATTGTAATTTGAAAACTGAATAGTTTTCAAAATATTCCAGAAAAACAAAAAGAGGGGGATGAAATCCAAGATGGCGGCGCGAGTCCCCCTCAAGACAGGGGATTTTTGAGTATGTTCATCAGGAACAACTCACGAAACTGTGTACCAATTTTCAAAACTATATGATTTAATGTTTTTTTCAAACCCATCATTGATTGGATTACCTATAATACGAATATTGAAAATGAAAATATTTTTTTCTTAATGATACCAAAGGAATACCATCATGAAATTTGGCATAAATGTTGCTAATATGAGGTTAAATAAAATATATTTCTTTAAATAAATTTTTTTTAAAAAAGTTATTTGGTCGTGTTATACTTTATAAAACACCATTAAAAAAAATGAAGAAAATGACACAGATTTCAGCTCTATGTCAAATAGTTCTTGAGTTACAATCGTATAAAGATTATAAAATTTTCAAAATTTCAAAGATCCATAATTCGGAAACAAATCGTTCAAATAATCTAAAAATTTGTATTTTTTTATCTAGTGTGCTAGTACTGCTTCTGAGCCCAAAATCAACAAAATCCAAAGACATGATGTCTCGGCCATTGATTGATTGGATATGGAATTGGTTGACATGGAATTGCCCATTACCCATCTTTAGGAATGTTCATGTAGACAATGAACAAAACAGGTGAAAGGCTACTAAAAGAATACAGGTTAAATATCTATCACAATTTGAAGTTTAAAATTACCATGGGATAAAGGAACTATGAATATCAAATTATGCATAAGAGATTTAATTGAAATTATATTCCCAGAGAACAAGTTGGTTGCTGAAAGCAGCTAGTAGAAAATATGTGTTATAGATTTTAACCAAAACTTTTATTATCAGCTGTTTCAAAGGTCTTCTTCTTTACTGTTGCCAATTCTTATAATCTTGCATATTGCAAATAAACTGTTGCCATTTAATACAAGTATTTACATAAACTTAACCCTTTCCTTTTTAATTATAAACTAAAACTCTAAATTTAATGGGTTTAAAATTAAAAAGAAAAGGGTTGTTATGTTAATACTTGTATTAAGCGGCAACAGTTTATTTGCAATATTTTTATGTAATTTTTTAATCTGGTAAATAATTTATGAACACCCTATGTATCTATATGTGTATATGAATTTTAAAGTTTTATTTCTATCTGAAAATATAGGTTACCGTCCTAATTTTTCTTGTGGCAGCTAAGCAGCAAAATGCAAAACTCTACTCAAGGCATCCAGTACAAAAAAATGGATTTCTGCCTTCAAGAGAAGAGAATTTGTTTGCCTTTTACCACTTGTATTCGTGATGGTGTGATCTTGTTGAATCTTACTACTGGTTCTGGAAACTCTCTCAGCTTGATGAAGAAGCAATTAGATATTGAACCACCTGCCATTAAGGAAGAAGTAGTATTGGAAAATACCACTCCTAAAAGTTCACCCATTCCTTTGAAAGCAGGTAAATTTATTTGAAAGATATTTGTGCTATTTTAGATATTTTTGAGTGATATATCATGAAAGTTGTTTTTTTTTGTCGCAATTGTATTTTAATAGATTCTGAATTTGTTTCCAAAACTTTCTACTTCAGAAGATGCGTAAGAATTCTTGATACACTTAGTTTGCCTACACCAACCACAAAGGCGAATGAAAAGTATTCTACCATTTAATTATGATGAATATTTATGTAAGTAAATTTTTAAAAAAATGTTAAAAGATTAGATTTGGTCTGGACTTGCTGAGCAAGGTCTGGTGGCACCTGGGGCAGAGTTTAAATTTGTCACCCCCATGTCCACCAAAATATAAAATTAAATTTATTGAGAAAGCAATTCTTTTATTCAATTCGTTAAGTAGAGGGAATAATGTTATTTATTTTGTAAAATAATTTTAATGAATAAAAAAAAGTAAAATGCCTTTTTATTAATAAGTCAGTTTAATGTACAGTGTAAGAAATCTTTTTTCATAGTGATCATACCTTGTGTATAACTTTATTATTATTATTATACAATTTAGTGAAAACTCAATTGTGTACAAATTTTGTTCTCTAGGCTCTAATCCAACAAACGACACTTTAACATGATATTTAGAATCTCTTCTTTCTACTTTGCGGAACTTTTTGCTCTACAAATTTTGAAATTGCGTCATCAAAATCAATACTTTTCAGCTACACTATTTTCAATTGACAAAATGGCTAAGCTATTGAGTCATGCTTTGCTCATGTTGGATCCGAGATAATTCTTGATTAGTTTGAGTTTCGAAAAACTCCTCTCACATGATGTAACAGAAACATATAAAGTTAAGAAAAATCTTAATCCTGAAAGGCCCAGTGTTGCCTTTAAGCAGCATACCCAATTTTGTCTTCTGAAATCTGAGAATGAGACTGAAGCTCTAATGCCTGTTGTTGCCAATAGAATACATAATGAAATTTTTAATACATCAATTTACAACATATAGATGGCAGCCTGAGTGCTGATAAAAAAATAATTGATGTTTTACACTTGAGATTGCATATTTAAGCTTTTTTTTTATATGCTTGAGAATACCATACTTTATTCTACGATGTTGAAGGAAATTCTTTATTATTTATTAGATTTCATCTGTTCTTGACGTTATAGAATTTTATGAAGGGAATTTTTTTCTGAAGTAAAACCCAGTGTTGTCAGTTGGTAACAAACTGTTTACAGCCATAAACCATACTTAAAACAAAATAGGATTTTTTAAAGTATTTTCCCATGTTTTCTTTATATAGAACAGGCAAATACCATGACTCACTCATCATGAAATCTCTCAAACCATTGGGACTAGAAACTTGAAATTTGGCAGGCGGTTGCTTCTTAGGGAGTAGGTACTCACTAAGAAAGGATTACTGAAATTTTAATAAGAATTTAAATTATTTTTTAAATTTTAACATTTTTATGGAATAACTTTGGATCCTAATATCGCAAAAAAGCCATTTTTACATCATCTTAAAGATAAAAAAAAAAAAACTTTTCAATGACACTGATCTTATTTCCATGCAACATTTTGTACACTTTTAATTAATGTCTCAAAATGTTTTAAAACATGAATTGTAACAATGTTTTATTGTAAATAAAATTCAAACCATCTCGTTATTTCAGCAAATCTTTAATTCATGAGCTTTACCAATTGTTTTGTGATAGTATGAATTGTTTTCTTGGGAAATTAACTCCAAAGCAGAATTTTCACTTTAGTATTTATTGCATTTCTGAAATATTTTATCGCACCTGCTTCAAAGTAATATTTTTATAAAACCAGAAATCTTTTGTCGCCCCTCAGAGCTGGTACCTAGTGCGGGCTGCACCCACCTTCCTAAGCCACTGGGTCTGGATAAAAGTAATTGAGAAAAGTTAATGGAGATTCAGCTATCCACAAAATTAATGTATTAGGTCCTTATTTGTGTTCTACTTTCCACCTGCATGTCATTTCTATACATGACAGTTCAATAGTTGGCATTATTCTGACATAAAAGTTTATGCTTTTAAAATAACTGTTACAGATTAAATTTTGCTAAAAGCCATGAAATTTATCACCAAATTTGGATAATCAACTAATGGTATTCATTCTTTATGCTTTCTCTATGCTGTCAACTGTGTAGTTACCTGCTGAATTAATTTTTTTTATTGCTTCACTTTGTTAGTGGGTGTTGCTAATTATCTGCTGCCTTTTATGAGGCATAATTGTGGTAATATCTAACCTACAAATATCAAGTATTGCATCAAGTTGGATTGTTTGGATTAAAATTTAGTTATAATTAGTTTATTTGTTTTCTAAAATTTTATTTATTTAATATATGGATTTGTTTATTTCAGTTAAATTCCTTATTTGATGTTTTTCAAGAAAATTTTGAAATTAATATTCATCATTATAAAAATATAACAATTTTAATCAATGCTATATGTTTTCTTATATGATTATTCATTTAATTATTATTATTTATTTATAGCTGTGAATGGTGTGAAAGATGAAAGTATTTTAGATGGTGAAAAGCTTGCTCAAAAGATTCTAAATGAATTCCGATTAAAAAACTCTGAGGCACAAACTAAGAAACCTATTTCCACAGCCAAACAAAAAAATACTCATGAACGAGCTTTAAAAATTGGCAGCACTGTAAAATCGGAAGATGAACAAAATATACCTATTTCCGAATTGAAAAAACTAAGTTTGAAAGAAAAATACAGAGAAATCAATAAAAAACGAAACTTGCAAGTGTTAAAAAGACGGTCTCAGTTAAATTCAAACAATTCAGCTAAGTCAAAAATACAGCTAAAATATAAGCTTAATTTATCCAAAGGAGCCAAATCTTTTGGTCCCAATGGAAAGACTTCAGATTTATCTTCATCCGACTATTTTGTCTCTTGTCGGTTTTGCAAACAGAGTTTCAGAGTGCTAGATGATATTCAAAATCACTTTTGTAATGATTCTAAAAGTATTTGCAAGCAAAGGATGTACAGATGTGAATTATGTCTGAGTGAATTTAAATACAAGAATTATTTAGATAGACACATGAAAGGTCACAATCGAAACAACTGTAAATTTTGCACTGAGCAATTTACTAAACGGAAAGCGCTTTGCAAGCATCTTAAAAGTGTTCACAATATCACTGAACCTGAAAAATTGTACAAATGTAGTTTTTGTGAAAAAATTTATGCTAAAAGACCACAGCTGCTTGTACATATGAGGGATCATGCTGAAGGTAAATATTTGTGTCTAAAATGTGGTTTTATGTGCTCAAATAGTGAGGAATACACTGAGCATGAAAAAGAACATATTAAAGTCACAAAATTTGAATGTACGCTGTGTGGTAAAAAATTTGTGCGACGTCAACAGCATGACCAGCATATGGTGGGACATGAAAGGCATTCATGTCTTAAGTGTAATGTGACATTTTCAACCAAAAAGATGTTACTAAAGCACCAGCAGACAGTTCATGGGATGAGTGTGTTGAAAAAACATCAGTGCTTAATTTGCCATAAGTCATTTCTTCGTCCAGTTCATTTACAAGCCCACGAAAGAATTCATACAGGAGAAAAGCCTGTGAAATGCTCTAAATGTGAAAAAAGTTTTACAACTGAAAGATCCCTTGCAAAACATCTGAAATCTGCAAGGCATTTGCAAGTAGTTAATAATGGCAAAGAAGTAGAATTAGAAAAACCATTTTTGTGTTCCATTTGTGGTAATAGGTTTCATCAACAGCAAAGCCTTCTCCGTCATATTGAACTGCTTCATACTGAGGGAGAAGCAATAAAATGCCCCCATTGCGAGTATAGTACAAAATGTAAAGCTAATTTAAAAAGACACACAGAAGGCCATTCTAACATTAAACGATATGTTTGTGAAATTTGTGGTGCTTCTTTTCGGGCATTGGCAACTTTGAAAGAACACCACTTATTTGTTCATTCAGAAAATAGAAATTTTGTTTGTGAAATATGTAAAAAGAGCTTCAAGAACAAGAGTGGTTTACAACGACATTTAAGGATTCATAGTGAAGTAAGACCTTATAAATGCCACTGCAATCGAGACTATAAAAGACTGTCTCATTTAAAACGTCATATGGTGTCTGCTCATCGAATGACCATTAGAAGAAGCTCAGATGCAAAAAAGTTGGAGGTCTGTAAAATAGAACCAAATCACATTGAAGAGAAATCAAAATCTGTATCCAGTGAAAGTACAGAAGAAGGAAGAGATTCCACTTCCAGTAGTGATGGTAATTTATTCAATCTACCAAAGAATTTTCTTCCAGATCAAATTTTCGAAACAGACTTCGATAAAACCATTACAGACGATTCTTTAGTGGTAAGAACATCAGATAATAATGGCAATGACATTTATGTGCCTTGTGACAACTTACAAAGTTTGATTGAAAAGAATGTTGTAGGTATTTCACCAGACATAGTTCAAAAGAGCCCACTGATGTCTATTCAGCAGTCTATTATACCATCCGATTCTCAAGATTCTTTATCTTTGGATGATCCTGCTTTGAATTTATCACCGAATTATTTCACCTTTAGTTTATCAGCCAGTCCTTTTGGAACCTCTAATTTGGATAATGTTTCTGAAAATATGCAGCTTCATAATCAGAATAATCCACCATCCACTTTGTGTACACCCGACACTGCTACTCGCCCTCGTTCTCTGCCTAACCTTGCTTCTCAGATATCAAATACCGACTCACTTTTTACCTTTTCTTTTCGTAACAATGAACTTCCTTCCTCATTTCTCCTTGGTAGTGACTTGCCAGCTTCTTTAGATCACAACAGTTCTTCAAAACAACTATTTGGAGAATCGGGGGATATTCTTTCCATGCCCTCTTTCACTTCCAGTAATGAGTCGGATGTAATGGATTGTGATTCAGAAAATTTTTTCAGCATTTCTCGTAATTCTGACATTTGGGATGTGTCTGGTGACAGTAAAATTGTCTCCGAAATAGCATCAGATAGTTGTGACAAGGTACCAACATCTGTGTCCAGTTTTTCATCAAATTCAGATTCACTGCTTGCATGTAATTTAGTTTTTCCTAATGATCCTTTGTTAGATTGTACAATTGATGCCAGTTCTTTTAATACTGAAGACTTTGTATTAACATAGTTTGCACAAAAGAGAAGCAATTTTAATGATTTTTTTTAAAAAACAAAATTATCAAAGTAAGTTTTTGTTAGAAATATCATGAAGAGAGTCAATGAATTATATACTTAAAGTCTTTTGTAAATTTCTGAGTGTGCGAATTTTATATCTATAAAGTAGATTTATGAAGTCCACATTTGAACTCTAAGATGTTTGTGTTTTTGAACTTTCTTTACAATGCAATAAAGAAATTTTTTCAGCTATGAGTTGAGATGAAAAACAAGGCAACTATTGCATTCGTGGAAGTGAACACTTTATTTGCACATTTCTGGATTTTCTTTATCTATGCTTACTGATGCTGGAATAAGAAGTTTTGTTCAGAAGGTATTCAGCAGCTCTTGTTGTTGAATAATATGACAGATATATAAAGATGTCTTTAATCTAAAATTGGATATGTAAGTTGCAGTTTATTATACTCGAATGTGTGTTGAATTTGAAAAAACAAGCTTGAATATTGTGCTTTGTGTGTAAAGAAATGTGTTGTTACCTGTCCATTGTTTTGTTTTATTTGAAGTTTTACAGATTTATCTATAGAATCTTCCTAATAAGAATATCCAGTTTATATGCTGTTGCAACAGTTTTCTAAATTATATTATTTAAGCTATATACATATTTGATGTACTGGTTTATTTTTAATGCTGTAAAGAAGTTTGAGAAAATGTCAGCTTTTATATTCTTAAGTTAGAAAAAACACTCATTCTGTTTTGGATTAAGGAAATTTTTCAAAAAAATGCTTTCAAAGTTTTCCTGGGCCTGAATTTTTTTAATTCCTTAAGTGCCACACCAACATGTATATATGTATAGTTCGTATAGTTCTTTTTTGTCCTGAATATTAAGTTCAAAGAATGAATGCTATATTCTTATATCTCCCAAATTTACATGTTTTTAATGGTATATATTCACAGAATGTTCCTTATTTGTTGAAAATGCTTGCACTGTTTTGAAAACAGCCATTGATTATAATGTGGATTTTATGCATATTTCATTTATGAGATAAAGAAAATTTTTCCAGGTATTAAGCATAGTTTTTATGTAGTGTTTTACAATAAAGAAAAATTGAGTTTTATTTAACAAATTAGAGTGAAACTTAAATCAATTTTAATTTAATCATCACAGGGTCAGTTATTTCCATAATTTCTTAGAGAAAATGGGAACTCTTCTTAAATGAAGGATTTTTTTTTATCTCATCAAAATCTTGGATTCTTTGCATACATTAAAGTTGAAAGTATTTTTTAAGAGACCATATTAATGAATTTTCAGATTTTTGAGTTTATTCTTTGTTAACTGATTTTAGGTATACTTGAACAATGTCTTGATCTAAATGTTTTGATATATATATTCACTCAACTTCCATAACATGAAAGATACATTTAACTATTTAAGCCAGATTTTAATCTTTTACAAACATTTCAGGCATTAATTTTGTACTTTGGAAGAAATATAGCCAATCTCTCTTTTAAGTAAATGCTGATTTAGTGATTTTAGTTTTTATAACAGACTGCAAAAAGATTTTTTTTTGAAATTCTTTATATTCAGTTAACCTTTATAGGATTAAAATAGTGGTCTTCTGTCCTAATAATATATTATAGATGAAAAATGATGTTTGGCAGCTTTCATTTTAGTAATTTATTTAATATTGTTACATGATTTTTTGCATTAATTCTAAATGGTTTTTACTTCCTTATGTCTTTAATTTTGTATTCCCCTCTTTAGAATTAATCTTCCTTTAGTTTATATTGAGAAACAAATGGTGAGGTGTGCGTCTGTTACGAATTTAGTGATTTTTATTAAGGGAAAAAAAAATCTCACAACAGTATGTGCTTTACGTATTTATTTTACTTACATAAATTTTGAATCTCAAATGAACCTCAGTTCCTTTAACAGAAAGCATATTTAATGATGCACTTCCTGTTAAAGTTTAATATTCTATACAATATTGTAGCATTTATAGAGAGTAATGGTGCAAGTTTATATATTGTTTTTGTGCTTGTGTATGTATGAATGTGTGTTCCTAAATTTTGGAGTTATTTGGGCAATTTTACAATGAATAATATAATATTTAAATATGCATGAAATAGTAGTAAATAAGTTTGTGAGATCAAGGGAAAAAATGCTATACATTTCTGCTTAATACTGAATGTGCATCTTTGGTACTTGTGTAATTATCAAAGAAATATATAAACTAACTCAATTGTAAATAATCTCTTTGTAATCATTCCTCTTTTATATAAAGTAATTTTTTAATTTAAAATATTAATTCTTGTAAATATTTTTGTTAAGGCAAAATTTACTCAATTTATAAAAAATTAATTCTTCATGATATCATGACTTCATTTTTATAATATATAGCATATAAATGGTAAATAACACATCACTGTAATGATGCATAGAAAAAAAATGTTGAAAGTGGTGGTGTACCATAAAACATTATGCTGATGCTATATCATTATTTCATTTTAACTTATTTTAAAAAGAAAAATCTGGTTTTGCTATCTATTTTGACATGAATTTTTGCTCAAATATCTCTGTTAATTACCCCTTTGAAAGTCTAAAATAATGTTTTAAAATGTTATTAAGATTATTCATTAAAATGAAACATCAAGTCATAATTTCTAATGTAATGGCATTTTGCATGTTAAAATTGGTTTTAACTAAAAATTATATGCATATATATTGTTAACCTTTAAGCAAAAATCCCCAAGTATAAAATTTTTGATTTTAAGATATATATCACATTGCCATCTCCAATTAATGCTCTACAGTCCGATAAAATCTCCTAACTTCATTAAATTTCCATTGTATAGCAACAGAGATGTCCGAATTTCACTAAGTCTAATAGACATTTATATCGTCAGGTAAAAATCACTATGAGGGCATAGTGATTTTTAGCAGATAAGTATTTCAGTAAACTTCCCACTGCTGAGAAAGGTATAGTAATTTCTTTCCATGTAAAAAGAGAGTGATACCACTAGAGTTTCATTAACAGTAAAATCTCTGCCAAGTTCAAAAACTTTGAGAATCTAAATCTGGAATCAAGACAGGAAAGTGATTAAAAAATGAAGTTGGTTTTGTTTAGAAATGCAATAAAGTTGTTGCTAAAATAAATTATTGCAATAATTATTTGTTACAATGACGTGATAAACATAATATGTGGTGAATATTCAATTTTAAAGAAAATAGCTAATGCAATGTAATAGACTATAATATTAATATAAATTATAATTAATAACACTGCAGAACAACAACAAAAAAAAAAACCTTTTCTCATTTTTGAAGGAAATTTTAACGGTTTTAGGGTATTGTATGGTTGCTGATTTCAAAACTAATTTTACTTCTGCTGAATTGGCTCTAGTTTCTGAAATAATGCAAATTATCAACATTTCAATCACGTATGCAGCATGGTGGGCTGAAAAAAGTCAAAATATTTTGTCATTTTGCTATACAGTGGGAAAATTTGGGAATTGATGAGAAATGGAATGAGAAAAAATTAATTAAATTGATTGATATCTACTGCTCCTGCATGGGCCCTAAAAGTCCTAAAGAGTGGTGAAATTAGACTGTTTTTCATTAATTTTTAAAATTCTTCTTAGTCTCTTTATTATAGTAGTAGCTGTTAAGTACTCAACTTCTTAAATATAAGTAATAAATTTTGTTTTATAAATATTGGTCTAGAACTTCCTGTCACAGATTCCTTTCAAAGTTGGCAAAAATATGTGAAATTCTTCAATTATGCAATTTTTAGTTCCTAATCAACACCATAATCTTCACACAATATTTTTTTGATGAAATGCAAAGTTCAATGTATATGCATAGCAAAAGGTTCTTTAGATCTAAAAAATACCAAATTTATTTATTTTCTTTGTTTAGGGTAACACTTACAAAACTAAGCTCCGAAACTAGAATATTATTTATTAGTTCAAAACATATGCCAAGAATACAGAAAGTAACAAACATTAACAGACCTTTAAGAAAAGACTTTTGACTATCAGGATATCAAAGATACCAAGGGAGGTGGGACACACATATGGTGGCAGACTACTGCTAGAGACTCTAATGCAAAACTTCCACTGTACGTAAAAGGAAATCATATAGAAGCTTTTCCATGAATTAATTGAACCAACTTATTTAATTTTCATTTTATTAGACTCAATGCAACATCATCATGTATTTTTAACATACCATTATGATTCATCTAATTTATTTCTTTATTTCATTCATTAATATTGTTTAAAATTTTATTCTTTAACTTACATTTAATGCAGATTTCATGTGACCTCTGTATAGAATTATCTTCTGATTTATAAATTGATTTAATTTTTATTATTGATTTATATTTGAGACAGTTTCAGTATGATTTTAGTGGTACATACAATTACTTTTGAAATCTAATTTTCACTTTATCTCGTAAACTAGAGACAATCTGCCAAAAAGAATGCCAGATTTGGAATCAGAACCATGAAACTATTCTAAAATCACTGAAATATCATTAGCAAAACAATCAGTGTTGGGCAGTGTAATATACTTTTATGCTAACATTGTAAAAGTTATGAATTATTCAATTAATTTTTATACTTGTATGTATAAAAATTAATTGAAATTGAGGCTGTAAACAAATGAGTTCAATTTACTAATTACTACCGATTCAAGAAGCCATAGAAGTAGTTTACATTTTGGCAGGTAAAAGTTACTAAGTCCTCCAAAACTCTTTCAATACTGAAGTGCTCTAAACACCCTTTCAAGCAAAATACTGTGAATATCCAAACCACTTGCTTTTTTGTTCATTAAGATCACCCCAAATGGTTTGTTATTCAGGCAGGAGCTGAACCCATTTCCATGTACAGATCCCCTTAATAACCACCAGCTCCCCTTTTATATATCAACCTCTTAAGAATACGAGCTGTTACTGTGGTTTTTGAGGAGGGGTAGGGAATATCTCTTATTTTTGAAAGGGGAACTCGGGCATTTCAGGTATTCTGAGGTCCCTAGGTTCGTAGGTATTACAGGGTTAAAACACAGCAAAATGCTTAAATGAAAACATATTATTTTCCCATATTAGGTTAAGTCCCTTTCTTCCACAAATCATAGATGACATAAAAATACTAAGTTTCAATTTATACGAATTGTAACCCAATGTCTTGTCTGTATACATATTATCAACTTCAAAATAAAACGGTAAACAATCATTAAATCAATGATCAACGTTATCATTTCTAAAAAATGATAATGTTGATCTTATTTTTATTTTATTTGTCTTTTTGTTATTGTATATGTTTGAAGTTTATTTATATTGTATTTTTCCTATATGTGTATCTACTATTATTTCTTTACTTTCTGTATATATTAATAGAGATGAATTAACAGATTTTCTTTGTGAAAAAAAGTCATATAGTGAGTATTTTTATATTTTTTTACTGTTTAATATTTGTTATTTTTTGTACACATCTTTACCATTTTGTTTATTTTCTTACATAGAGTTGTAAATTTCTCATTTGTCTGATCTTATCTAAAGCTACATTTTAGCCAAGTTAATCATAGGAAATCTAGTCATTATTTTTTTCTAGATCATAACTACTTTTGCTGGACTACAAATGCATTCTTTTTTATTTTCATAAACAAACAATTTATAATTTTAATCATGTCTCCTATTCATTTAGGAAATATTTCATGAAAGCTATGAAGCAAAATAGTCATTTTAATCATTTATTAAATTATTTTTATGCTACTTAAAATTATTCTTTTGTTCTTATGCCTATTTTCCAAAAAGCATTTGCTGTTTTAAATAATATTTTAATCACTTCCATAATTAGGCAGGTGTAACAACCAAGGTAATATTGAAAGCCCTGAATTTTTACACATAAATTGATAATAATAAGCCTTAAAATGGAGTTGTAATTTTCAAAATATTTATAATTCAATACAAACAAGATACTTCTTACTTAATCATCTGCTATTCATATCGTACTTGTTGAAAGAAGTTTTCTCATCCTTTACAATAATAGTCAGATTGGATTTCAGAAAAAAAGATTGTTTAATTGTAACTCAGATAAGTTCATAATTTTTTTTGCTTTGTATCTTTTATATCAAACAATTTTGTCATACACTTTTAAAAGACATGTGAGTAACTGAGTGTTTGTAACAAATTTGGTGTACTTCATTTTGTAAGTTGAATTTTATGACAAAAATATTTGATTATATATGACAAAATTTTATTATAACAAGATTAAACAAATGTTTCTGAATTGTTATATTGCAAAGAATTTTATAAATGTTTTGAGATCTGTAATCAAAGAAAGAGAATATTACTCCAATAAAAATAAGTACATAAAGGATTATGCGAATTTTTTTGTAGCTTCCTTTTTTTCCCCCATCCAGCTTTATACACATGGTCAGAAAAATACTTTGAAACAAAGAATATTCAAACGTCGAAATTGCTTTCACTATTTTTAAAAATACTTTGTGTAGATTTTAATTTTTCCTGCTGTTTCAATGTAGGAATATATCCTACCCCCTTGTATGGTTCTTAATGATTCAAAGAGTTTATTCTTATTAAGATTTAAACTACTTTGAAAGGTGATTTTGAATAATAGTACGATGCTCAAGGAAAGTCATAGTAATTGATTGAATTCACTTGACATTACTGTTAGATGGCAGATGCAACTGTGCATAGTCATCTAACTGCATATTATCTTAGGCAATACTGTGCTGACACATCCTTTTTCCTACTGCAAAAGATGAGCAGGGGATTGCAAAAAAAAATTATCACTGCACATTTGATGTACATCATTTCATCATGAACTGATTTCATTAGTTGATACTGAAAAAAATGGTCAATAATACTGTTTTTTTAAAAATCACACTTGAGTTGCAATGAATATTACTTTAAAGAGAAAAGGAAGTAAAGCTAATTTACAAGCACATTTTTAAAAATTTTGTATCGGTTGATTTAAAGTAAGCAAAAAAGATATACACTATTAATTGCTGAATGTATCTATGTCGGGTCATCTTCTCACGAACCAATGAATGCTGACAGGAGCCGAAAGTACCAAAAGATGGGAAATAATCTAAGGAATCCGTTTTGACCATTGAAATTCCGAAATTATAATTAGTTAAAAATAATATTAATTAATAAAGTCAAAATGAATGATTTCATGGCAGCGCGGCAGACTTTTTTTTCCTTATTATTAGTATTCACATCCGCTGTTGCATTATTTATTTATTTATTTAACGAAAGCTGGTTTGTATGATTGTATAAAAGGTTTTTTTTTTCTTTTTTAGCAAATTTCCGTGATTTAATTTATAAACATCGGAAAAAATCGTTTTCTTGCTTTTTTTTTTTTGTTTTACGGTGTTTCATTTCTAAAGTTACTATGTCATAAGTCATGTGCTGCAATTTATCTATTGATTGATTTTAAAAGGGGACTTCTGACATTTTTAAAATTTTACAAGAGAAAAAAAAATGGGCTGTAAACAACATCGAAATTAGGGTCGAAGATATCTCTAATGTTTTTTTCACAGTAGAAAATGAACGTATGGACAAAAAACAAAAAATATTACAATTTTTAATTTTTGAAAAAAATTCAAATTTAAATTTTGTAGAAATCCCCTTTTAACATCAAACAACATAAAAAATTCAGAATTTTAGGGAATAAATTATTATAAAGCCAAGAATATCAAGGGAACTCAAATTAAATTCAAGATTTGTTTATTTGCAAATAAATATAAATCTTAAAAACAAACAAATTATAATTTATTTATTAAGTAAAATTCATGTTTAAAAACAAAAATTTATAAAAAAGTAGTGATGTAAATGAATTTTAGGTCTCTTGAGGGTGAATTGAAGATCCTCTTCCGCGCAGAAGTCCCATTCTGACATATGGAAACTTTGATGATTTACTGCAACATAACTGTGAATGGCAGAATTTCAGGTTTTACACCAAACAATGCAACTACATTCATCAATTCGAAAACGCAAAAAAAAGTCATTTCAGTCGAGTCTGCAGAAGTCTCCTTTTAAAATGAAACGGTTCACATACGATGTACTTGCATTTTTTTTATTTATTTAACAGAAGCCGGTATTACATTTTAGCGAGCTTCTGTGTTTGGATTTATTAACATCGGGAAAAAAAATCAGTTTTTTTGCATCTTCTCTTCCTTTTTTTTTGTATTAAGGTGTTTAACTTCGTAACGTTTGTTGGGGAAAGTAAGTGACAATATTTGTTGAAAAAATGGAGGCGGGCCATATGAAAATATATGGATCCCGAGGCGTCACATGATGTCACTTCTCACCGCCCGGGAATATGCCATTATTCAAGATTGCCCGTGCAACGCCGGGCCACACAGCTAGTTTTCTTCCTAAAATTCGAGAAATCAACGACAAAAACTTTTTTATGAATGATTTATTATTTTTTGTATGTTGTGCTTGCCTTTCAGGCAAATAGCCTTTTTTATACTCAAGATGAGACTTTTATTTTTTAAAATCCAAGTAAGACTAGAAGGATGTTACTTTTAAACAATATCTTGATCTGCAAATTTCCCTACAGACCTACTAACTGCTGTATAGAAGAACGGAATCCTCCATCGAAGACTGCCCAATAAATGACAAAGACACTCCAATAGAAGAACTTTTGAAAAGACTCCGTCTCCTCGTCAACAGCCGCCCACCGGATAGCATGCGCTCCCACTTACCGGTGCCCCTAAAGAAGGAAGTAAATAATATCATAGACCTATTAAGGAGGAGAATCGCAACAGCCGACAAGAAGGAAGAGGGTACAGAGGCTAAAACTCAGTTTAACAGCTCGCAAGTGCTAAGTCTTCCCCAATCATTAGAAGGGACAAATGCCCACCAGTCTGTTGATAAACCAGGCCAGAATGAGCTGGCAGCATCAAGATCCCAAATGAAGCTTTCCTATGCAGAAGCGGCAAAACTGAATAACAAAAGAAAGAAGCCAACTCTGCTCCTCTACCCATCAGAGGAAAATGATAAAGAAATAGTAGAGATCCTAACAGAAGAATTAAAGGTGGACAGCACCAATTTCAGGTTCAAGAATGTAAGAAAAATCCAAAACAAAGGACTAACTATAGTCTGGGACAAGCAGCAACAACTTGAAAAACTCAGAGAAACGATTCTTTCAAACGACATCCTGAAAAAAAAATATTTCTTTAAGATTACCTGGGAAGAGATATCCGAGTCTTATAATATACGACCTGCCAATGACACCACAAACGAAGACGTGCAAATTGCCCTGAAAGCCTATAGTAACTGGGGGGAGGATCTGCGACTCCGATTTAAAATGAGAGGTCGTAAAGAAGGGAAAAGTCACTGGGTCCTAGAAGCTCCTTGCGAAGCCTTCTTCAACCTCAGACGACTGAGAAAGATTCCGATAAAGTGGGCCATGTACCAAATGAAGGAATTCCTTCACATCAAGAGATGCTGGACATGCCAAGCCTATGGACACACAGCTAATTCTGAAGAGTGCAAGTTCACCACTCCATTCTATGGATGCTGTGGACTCAGACACAACACCAGAAACTGCAAAAATGATGAACTGTACTGCATTAACTGTGCCGAAAGCAACAGAAATCGAGGCACTAACTACAAAATCCGGCACAGAGCCATAGACAGTCATTGCCCCTGTTACAATAAAGAAGCAACATCATACAAAAAAAAACAAAACAAGGGACTATTTTTAGTATAGATAATAGTATTTTTTAAAACACTCAATTTCCCTACAACATTGCTACAGAGTCTTCAAATGAGCCCCTAAAAATTCTTCAAATCAACTTAGCTAGAGCAAAGGCAGCCACCAATCAACTCCAAGAAACAGCAAGCACGATCAAGCCAGATGTAATCTTGGTGCAAGAACAATACATTAATAATAAAGTAATCCCGGGAATTCCTCAAACCTGGAAAACATTCAACTCCTCAAATCTAAAGGTTGCAATCCTAATTCCTTCACCTAAATTAAAACCTGCCTTGTTGGCAACAAAAGTGAACATGGTAGCGCTTAAAATCCAGACGTCATCATTTCCCATAACAATAATTTCAGCCTACTCCTCACCAGCACAAAACGTTCATACAACTCTCCAGGAAATTCAGATCATCTCCAGCTTACCAGAGGAAAAGATCATAACTGGCGCTGATCTCAATGGACATAATACCCTCTGGGGCTATAGATCAAATGACAATCGAGGCAAAGACATCTTGGACTTTATCCTGACTAATAACTTAAACATCATCAATAAACCAGATGTTCTTCCAACCTTCCAGAGAAATAACAGTGTTGGCTGGCCAGACCTGACCTTATGCTCCCAATCACTTATAGATTCTTCCATTAATTGGGAGGTCCTAGAAGAAATCTCCTTAAGCGACCACAGATATATAGAAACAACAATTGCATCAACAGTAGCTAATCAATTTTACAAAAGATACAAGACACGCCATGGGAATCACCATAGATTTCTCAATATCCTTGGTAAAGAAATTTATCATCTAGAAAGAAAAATAAAAGCAGCCAGAAATTCAGGAGAACTTAATAACGCCACAATAGAACTGCAAACATTAATCATAAATGCATGCAACAAAAGTTTCAAAATCAAAAAAGCAACTACTCATAACAAAACCAAACTGGTGGACAGAGCAGCTAGAAATTCATAAAAAGAAAGTTAGAGCACTAAGAAGGAGAGCACAACGGGCGCCGGAAATTGAAAGGCAAGCAAGATACCAAGTCTTTTAGAAAGAGAAAGCGAAGTACAAAAGACATATTAAGCAAGCAAGGAATATGTGTCGGAGAAAATTCTGCAGCGCAGCCTCCCATCCGTATGGGAAGCAGTACAAGGCGGCGTTTCGAAAATCAGTTTTCCCATCTCAAATCCGGTACTTGATAAACGGAGACCCAAAGGGAAGTCTGCAAGAGGCAGCATAAAACATCCTGGACCAGATTTTCCTTTCCCCTGCCATTCCCACAAATTACCATCTAACCACCTCAACACAGCCACCTGATCCTCCATTCTGCCCCCAAGAAATCTCGACGGTAATAGAACATCTTCCGTCAGGCAAAGTCCCGGGTATAGATGGAATCGACAACCTCCTAATTAAAATCATTCATAAGCGCTTCAATAATATCTTTCCAACCCTCTTCAACAAGTGCCTGCATCTAAGATGCTTCCCGGATTCCTTGAAAATAGGAAATATTATCTTATTCCAGAAAGGAGGAAAAGACCAGCGGCTAGGAGGAAGCCCTCCTATCGTCCTATTTCACTCTTACCGACAATAGGGAAGGTGTTGGAGAAACTTATGACTCAGAGGCTGACTTATCATCTGGAGTCCACTAACAGCCTGAACGACCGACAGCATGGCTTCAGAGAAGGCAAGTCTGTGGATACAGCCATCAACGAGCTACTAAGAAAAATTAAAACAAGAAGAGATGGCAAGCATGTCTTAGTGCTCTCTATTGACATCAAGGGAGCCTTTGACAACTTGCAACATCGAGCCATACTTAAGAGTTTGGACGCCAGCGCTTGCCCAAGTAACATAAATAGACTCTTTCACAGCCTTCTTCAAAATAGGAAAGTGACACTACTGACCCCACAAGGTAGGGCCACAAAGGATCAAAAGCAAGGCTGCCCTCAAGGTTCGTGCAGTGGCCCGGCCCTGTGGAACCTCGTAGCCAATGAAATACTCAATCAAGTCTGGCCAAATAACGTTCATATACAAGCCTTCGCAGATGATTTTGTGCTGGTCATTGAAGCGGATACAAATAAAAGTCTTGTAGAAGACACGCAAAGTGCAATAACCCAATTCAGCTCCTGGTGCTCAGCAAATGAACTTGCCATTTCAACAGAAAAAACAAATTATATGTTATTCAGCAAAATGGTAAGAAGTCCCAAGATCACATGGAACGGGTATAAAATAAACAGAATTAAATCTTTTAAGTACCTAGGGATACACGTTGATGATCGACTCAACTGGCTGGAGCACATTAATAAGCAACGAGAAAAAGCCATCAAAATGCAGCAAAACCTCAAAAGAATAGCAGGTAGCAATTGGGGAATCTCTCAGATACACAGATGGACTCTCTATAAAACGGTTATTGAAAGAATGCTGGCCCACGGATCTTCAGCTTGGTGTCTAAATCCAACATTCAAAATGAAGAGGAAACTTTCCTCGATTTAAAGGCCATTCCTACTCCATATATCGGGAGCTTATCGCACCACCCCAACGGCAGCGTTACAAACTATACTCGGCATCCCTCCCCTACACATGCAATTACAGTTTAAAGCCAGGTTTACTTCAATTTATCGCCTAAGAATC
Source organism: Araneus ventricosus (assembly GCA_013235015.1). Lineage (NCBI taxonomy): Eukaryota > Metazoa > Arthropoda > Arachnida > Araneae > Araneidae > Araneus > Araneus ventricosus. The sequence continues at coordinate 206,555 of BGPR01001218.1, read as the reverse complement.
CCTCTTCCCCCTTTCATTACAGATACCCAACTGCATGATCTGGAGATGAAGGCAACAGGCTGGTCCACTCATCCTTCAGAACATCTCAAACCGAACCAAATCTCTTTTGAAGACGGAGAAGCATATACAGCCCGAAAAGACATTATAAATATTTTCACAGATGGCTCGAAAACCGAACACGGAGTTGGAGCTGCCTTCTGCGTCTGGACAAATGACATCTGGGCCTACCAGTGGTCTGTTAAACTCAACGACAACAACACCGTATTTCAAGCTGAACTAACTGCATTTCACGAAGCAGTAATATACGCATCTCATATGCCAAACCACAATACCTCTAAAATACACGTAGACAATAGAGCAAGTATCATGGCATCCTCCAATTCAAAGAGCACAAACGAAACAGCAAGAAAAATTTTCAAAATCCTCTTTTCAAATCCAAGAATAAAAGTCTAGGGTTAAAGCGCATGCAGGCAATATAGGCAATGAGAGAGCAGACCAACTGGCAAAAGACGCAACACAACATGGGCAACCCTATTCACATACTAAGCTTCCTAAACCGCACATAAAAGGCCTCCTCCGGAAGAGGATGCTTGAGGAGTGGCAAACCTCATGGAAGAATGGCGATACAGGCAGGAAAATCTATAACATCTTGCCCTCAGTTAGTCTCCGTCCCACTAACTGGATTATAGAGGATGTTATCTTCTTCCCTCAACATGGACCTTTTCCCTGCCTACCTCAAAAGATTTCACCTGTCTGACAGCGATTATTGCAGTTGTGGTGGAATTGGCACGGCACTTCACTATGCCACGGAGTGTATCTATACAGTGTCTTGGCATATGAGGAAGCCAGCGCCAAACTTCGAACAAGAATGGCTGAAAAGGGTCGCCAATAACCTCGTCTCCAGGCAGAAAATTCGTGGGATTATCAAATTCATTAGCGAAAACAGAGATCTCTTCCGGCCTCCCTAGCCTTCAACATCCCAGCGAGCTGAAGTAACTAGCTCAATCACCGGACATTCCACCTTCAAATAAAAGAAAGGTATTTCAACATCTAAAGAAAAGAAGACTACTACGAACTAATAGTGTAAAAGTGAAAATGCCTGTGCTGTACGTAGTGTATATATTTCCTTTTTGTTTTTCTTTTTCTTAAATAAAATTCCCGTGTTTTGCCCATCAAACCGTTCAGTGACCGGTCTGGTCAAGGGTACGTGGGTAAGGGACGGCGTTCTGTTATTAAACACACTTCACCTGGTCCTGATGAGAACCTACTCTATGCTTCAACATCTTTCAGAACATTCCCTTCTAAATATTCTTTACATATTTAACCGCATTTGGAAAGAACGCGTCTTTCCAGGTTGTTAGAAATATGCTTTTATAATTCCGATACCGAAGCCGGGTAAAGATCCACAGGATCCGCTAAATTATCGATCAATAGCCCTAACCGTTTGCATGTGTAAACTTTTTGAACGACTAGTAAATGTACGATTGGTACACATCCTAGAAAAGAATGAATACATCTCTCCTTTCCAGAGTGGGTTTCGGAAGTCACGATCCACAATTGATAATTTAATGTCATTAGAAACAGATATTCGCATTGCTTTTTTAAAACGAAATCATCTAGTGTCTATTTTCTTCGATATTTACAAAGCATATGATCATAACTGGAAGTATGGTATCATGAAAAATCTATACGATCTTGGTTTTAGAGGAAATTTACCTATATTTGTTCAAAACTTTTTAAAGCAAAGATTTTTTAGAGTCCGGCTGGGGAATACTTATTCCAATATTTTTTTTGCCAGGAAGGTGTTCCTCAGGGTTGTGTTTTAATCGTAACCCTTTTTGTTTTAGCTATCAATCCCATTTTATCAGTAATCCCACAAACTGTGCAAAAGAATCTTTACGTTGATGATTTGCACATTTTCATGCTATGCTCGCAACATGCAACTCATAGAAAGACAACTTCAGACAGTCATCAATATTGTTGAGTGGTCAAATAAAGGCGGGTTTACTATTTCTGCACAGAAAACAACAGGCATACACTTCTGCAAACTGCCTCTTCATCCTGATCCAGAATTGTTGCCGAGTGGTGTCCCTATTCGCTTCCAAGATAACTCTAAATTTTTGGGTATAGTATTTGATAAACGTTTGACTTTCCTTCCGCACAGTACCAGCTAACGGGAGAGGTGTCTTCGATCATTAAATATTTTGAGAACGCTATCCAATACGTCCTGGGGAGCAGACCGTTCATGTTTGCTTCGTGTTTATCGAAGCATCATCCGCGGTCTATGATAGACTATTGAAGTGTAGTATATGGCTCTGCTCGAGCTTCTTACTTGAAACGCCTCGATTATGTTCATCATCAAGCTCTAAGGCTGTATTTAGGAGCCTTCCTAACATCTCCTATACCTAGTTTATATGCGGAGGCTTTTGAACCATCACTATCACGTAGAAGAGATAAATTGTCTCTTATTACTCTTTCGTATTCTATCAAAAAACAACCATCCTTTACGTGGGACATTATTTAAATGGCAATAATAATCGCCTCTTCAATGCCCGCCCATCATGCATACCTCATTTTGGACCTCATTTTTATACTTCCAAACACTTTTCATGATGTAAAGGTTCACACCAAGGTTTTTCTTGGCCATCCTCCATGGATTGAGAACAGCATATCTTACATTAACCCTTTTGGAAATTTTAAGAAGTCCGACTCCGATAACTCGGTTTTAATTTCACTTTTTAATCAACATCGACAATTTTATCAGTCGTATCAACCAGTTTCTTTCTTTTTCTTAAATAAAATTCCCGTGTCTTGCCCATCAAACCGTTCAGTGACCGGTCTGGTCACGAGTACGGGGGTAAGAGACGGCGTTCTGTTCTGTATTCCTTGCCATAAGAAATTAATGATAACATTTTGCTTATTTAATGGAAAAATTAATAGCAAATAATTCGGTGAAATCAAGGTAGGATATGTTTTTTTACCTTGTTATGTACTGTATTTATGTATGAATATGTATTATGCATGAAATGCTCATCCTCTTTAAGCAAAAGATTGTGACATAAATCGTCAGAAGCAGGTCAGATTCAGGGCAATGGTGTTTCCTGGGGAATCATGAGGCTAAAACTTTTCTCAAAATGCATATTCAAAGAGAATAACATTCTGAGAAATTAGAAAGTAAGTATCGAAAATTTCCCTATTTTACGATGAGGTGAAAGATCCTCCAAATCATTCGAAATTTGTAGTTCTTAAAATGTTAGGAAACTTTTTTTAAACTTTGTTTATCCCATGGTTAAAGAGGGAAAAGCAGTATTTTCAAGAAATTTCTCCCTATCCCCGCTCAATTCGCTTTTCGGTTAAAATAGGAATACTGGAGAAAAATGAATATTAAATTTCATAGTAATCTCAAGATTAAGAATTCCATCAATTGTTTTGACGGTAGGAACTGATAATAGAGAAAACTAGAGTACAGACAAGCACATTTTCATATTCATTTTAGAAATATATTTTGACTTCCTTAAGGTTTTATAACTGTGTCTACTTTTCCAAAATCTTTACTCTTTCTTCGTCATAGCCTTTGTTAATCTAGTAAGACAACATTACACTCCTTATTTCTATTAATAATTGTTACTTAACCCTCTCAGGATCGGTAATTACTTTCTAAACTTTTTTTATTAGTAAAATTAGATCTTTTGGTATCTAAGAAAAGCATGGCAATTTGAGTTGTAGTCTTCTTTTCTTATGGATTTAAACACGAATAGATTTTGTTCTCGCGAAGGGGGAAAATTGAATGTGGCCCCGAAATGGTTAAATATTTGTTTCTTTTCTAAGAAAATGATAAAATGAATATCTTGGTCAATGCCGAATTCACCCGATTGATAATAACAACAAGCACAAAAACATTTTGACAATATATGAAACTAAGGTTGTACAGTGCCAGAGCAAGCATTCTTTTCACAGACCTCGGAAAATTCGCATGTAATACACCTTTTTTAAGCAGATCAAGGGTCAGGATAAATGCTCTTCCGACTTCCTTGTTTAATCTCTAATTATCACCGTCGTCTTTTTGTCAAACAATATATAACGTAAACAAGAATTTCTAACAAAGATAATGTCGGAAACTCATCTTTTGGTTGCCGCTGTGCTTTGCTTAAAAAAATATTACATTTTTCATAAAATTTATAGCACAGTAGCAAAACCATTGATTTTATTTAAAAAAAAAAAAAATACTACTAAAACGGAATGCATATTTGGACTTTTAAGATTTTTAATTACAACCTTTAGTCTTCAGGCCACCATCCAGATGGCAGCACTACATGAATTTGTTCAAGATAAAAAAAGCATTAAAAGATTTTTTTTAATTACAAAACAATACAGTAAGTATACATGCGTACAAACAGTGGAGTATACTTGCAGCAGCCTATTTTTTCCTCATTAGAGTTCTTTGTTTTTCTGCATGTTCTACAATCTTCTCATCCACAGCAAGTCCCTTTCTTCTGCGGACATTGTTCATATATTTCCGAGCTCGATTTTCTACATCTGCCTTTTCGCCGAAATGAGTATATTCCTCCTCGGTACGCGGAGACCAGAAAGGATCCACGTCCACAACCTGAAAATCAACATTTTGCAATCATTATGTATAGTACAAAATCTTTTGAAACGTGAACAGAATTCTTTGAAATAAATGGATGTCAGTATGAAGGATCATGGAAAATGTCAGCGCTGAGCGCATTATTCGGTATTATGTAACAATGCACCCCGCTTATATTTCGTGGTAAAACCTCGTACTTCCACATTCTAATTTACAGTGGTGATTAAACTATCGGAGTTAAAAAATTAAATACTCTAGATAAAATACGGAAATAAAATTCAAATTTTTCAATAAATTTATTTCTAAAATGAGATTTTGGCGCCTAAAGAAAAAAAATTTTTTTTTCAGTTTCATAAGAATGTACATTCTGAGGTTTTTCTTTTTTCATTTGATACAAACAGCCTGAGCCTTGGTATGTAAAACACGGAATAATATGAATATTGCCATATCTTGCAAGAAGTTATATAAAGGGTCCATTAATTCAAAAGTAGCCAAAAAATGAATTCAAGTCTAATATTGGTGGAATTTTACTAATAGATGAAGCATTGTACTTAAATGCTGGTTGTGATTTTCCAAATAATTACTAAAAGCACGAGAATTTTCTATATATTTAAAAACCTACTAATTTTAAAACAATATGCTAACAACACATTATTGACCGGAGACGTCGCATGCCGTCTTTTGATATGCACACTTTGTTGACTGGGGACATCGTCTGCAGGGATGTAGTGTAGCCGGTACGCAACGGAATGTCGTTCCGGCACTGTTTTTTTTTTTCACGAGAAATAAATATGGAAAATTGTGAAAACGTCTTTAAAACAGCACAATTGTTGTCATCAGTGTAGATCGTTCCGGCACTGCTTTTAGAGCGTCCCGGCATTGCTTATTTTGCGACTACACCCACTGATCATCTTATTCACTACTCGGAAAAAATCGCCGCCAACACACATCAATTTCTACACAAATCCTTCAAGCAATAATGTATTAAGATTTGAGTTTCCAAAATTAATTTTTCTCGTTTCCTAAAAGTATGTTTGCCGTCTTCAATTTGTATGAATTTCAGGTTGCTAAAGTATGGAACAAAATTTCTCCATATTGGCGTTTCATTTTTTTAACGAAGACAATGTATAACCAGGTCCAGTTTCGATTTTGTTGTATATAAACTGTAAAACAAGACCATCTCACAGGGAGGGGGAGGGAAACTCCGAACATTTAGAAAAAGGTTGCTGGTATCAGTACACGAAAATAGATGCTTAAATTTAATCTTTATATATAAAAAGCAAATACCATGAATCACTCACTCATCACGAAATCTCCCAAACCACTGGGACTGGAAACTTGAAATTTGGCAGGTGGTTGCTTCTTGGGGAGTAGATGTTCACTAAGAAATGATTTTTCGAAATTTTGATTAGAATGTAAATTATTTAAAAATTACTCCAAATTTTAACGTTTTTCCGGAATAACTTCGGATTCTATTATCGCAAAATAATAATAATAATTTTTACATCATAAAAAAATTAGCTTTTCAATGACACCGATCTCATTTCCATGCGACATTTTGTTCAATTTTAATTAATGTTTCAAAATGTTTTAAAGCATGAATTGTAACAATGTTTTTATTATTGTAAATAAAATTCAAACCATTTCATTATTTCAGAAAATATTTTATTCGAGCTTTTGCAATTGTTACGGTTGTGATAGTATAAATTGTTTTCTTGGGAAATTAACTCCAAAGCAGAATTTTCACTTTAGTATTCATTGCATTTCTGAAATATTTTATCGCACCTGTTTCAAAGTAATATTTTTATAAAGCGTGGCAACAGATATTTGATTTCAGGTTTGTTTTTATTGTGTGTGAGGTAGACTGAAATGATTTTCGTCCTTTCTTCAAGCATTTAATCTCATGCTTTTCTGCCATTTTAAAATTATGAGGCATGAAAAGGCTTCCAAATTTTTGTATATTGCATGATAGGTAATCTTTTATTAAAATTTTGGTTAGGCTTAAGAGTACGGTACTGCCGCCAATCATAAATTTCCTCAAGTGATAACTCATCAAATTTGATATTAGAAACTAGAAATTACAAAAAGGCAATAGTGTTCGGGAAAACTAACTAATTTTTAAATTTTATTGTCTACCTCCTATACTCCTGGGTCTTTTAGATGTCTATGAATTTTTTGTCGCCTCAATTTTTGTACCCACTGGTTCACACGGGCGTCCAGCATGTTCGGCTTTCGCGACCCTATTCAGCATTAATCATTCTACCGTTGAGTGATCTATGAATAGTGTAAAAGTTATATGAAACTCAGTTGTTAAGTTTCGTTACCTGCGATGCGTCATACAGAATTGTATCGCTAGCATTTTAAAATTTACGTCTTTAAATATTTCACTATCCATAAAATACAATAAAATATTTAGTTTTTGTTCATCTTTCCTGAGTTATCGCGGCTGAAACTGTGACGGGTAACGCTATAATTAATATAAAATACAAAAATAAGAACTAATTTAAATAGGTGAACCAGCTGGTCGCCGAAGGTGGCTAGTTCTTAATAAATTAAATTTGAAATAGATAGGCGATCAAATTAAAACCTTATTTTATAGAAATTTCTATAAAATATTTACTATTTGGGTCATTTGAATTTACTAATCTTAATGAGGGACACTAAAATAATTTTTGCTCAATCAAGTTTTATCGAAAGTGCCATCTCTTTAGAACTGAAAATAATTTTTGAACAATCAAGCTTTATAGAAAGTGCCATCTCTTTAGAACTGAATAAGGAATACATGAAACTTCTGTTGCTGTCTGTTTTCCTGCTGATGCCACGCAGAAAAAAATCAGTTTTAGCAGTTTAGATTTTTAACGCATTTATCTTATGCAGGAACACACAAAAATAACAAAATTAATCCACATTAATTCCGCCAATTATTTGGACAAGCTTGTGCGTAAGTGCATACAAATTGCAATTAATGTACACGAAGGTAGTAAACTTTATTCCGGCGAGCTCATGCATTTACATTTCGAAAACAAGTTTAATACTACATTAGCTTAACAATTTGGAAGCGGGATACGTTATAACCGACGTTTTGCGTCGTATAAACGAAGTACTTTATCATTACAATGGATACGATTGAATCGGCACTGTGATGAAACGATGTATAAATGAGAAACGTATAAATTTTGCTTTACTACATATTATTTTAGCTTCTCTCTAGCTTCTAAAGTGTAATTAGAACAATTGTCAAATAGACCATCAAAATTACAGAGTTTATCCTAATTGCCTGGACCGAGATAGAGAAAATAGTATGGGCGAGCGAAAAACTGATGAATAAAATAAATCGAAATGAAAATAAACTTTTTCGAATTTCACATGGTTTCTTTGTGAACACAACAGAATAAACAAGAACAAAACCATCTTAAAATAAAGAATATCTTTTTCCTGTCCCTGTATATATTTAATACTAGCTGTTACCCGCGACTTCGTGTGCGAAGAATTTGAATTATTATTTTTTTTAAATTCACGAATGTAAATGTTTCGTTACATGTTGAAAGGGGAAATTAAAAGTTCTGATGGTTGATAATACATAATTGGACGACCAACAAGAGTGTGTCTGCTGTTATAGTTAGGTAATTTGTTTATCTATGCTAACACACCTTTGTAGACTACGTTTTTTGCACGGATATAGAGGTTTTGTGGGCTGGACACACGTGAACACGTCACATATAGTTGCCCATGGGGAAAATATGGTTTTTCCAAATGTACACACTGCCCCTTTCAGTGTCTGGCTCTGAACCTGGCAAATGCTAATTTTAAGTTGAATTGTTACCTTTTGAACTGGGATGGTAAATCTTTCGGTATTGTCGGAATTCCTGGAATTAAAACAGTCTCTCCTCTCGCTATGCCAGTCATAAAAGTAGCTAGAACGACGTTTTGACCTAGGTATGTAATTTGTAACCGTGTGCCATTCCGCAGTCTCGGTACATCGAGGTTACGTATCAATAGTATTGGCACACCGATCTTTTAATATCATCTTGTCGGAAGGTATCCCTGAAAATTCTAAGGAGTTGAAGAACTCTACAGGATATGATGTTACTTGTTATTGCCCATTACCGTATCTATAGGTAGATATTCTGTAATACTTCACTCTATTTGTGACATATTTTTTTCTATTTATCTAACCTACACTTTCATTAGAAAGTGCCAAAATTACCCATTCATTAACCATTCTCTATTCCTCATATTAGCTTGTAGTGTAGGATAAACCTTGCTTGCCAGTTTCTCTGTGGTATGAACAATTTTGAAAAATCCCCCGCTCAATTTAATACACCTCTTCAATCTGCTTTAAACCGACCGTCACCAGTTTTCAAAAGAATAGTTCTGATTCAGTGTCGTTGAGCAGTTGAACTCTCATAATCGTAGTGAGTTTATATTTTTTGACATGCTCCCATAACGAAGATGTCTTGAAACATGATTCATTTAATTCGCCGGTGTCCCCTAGTTATTAAAGGTTAAAGAAAATCTTGATCTTCTTGAACGATTTTAAACACTCATTATGATCATTAAAAATTTTTAAAATCAAATGAAGCATCGCGGAAAGAGAGTAATTAACATCATTGTATTGTGGCGCAAACATATTGAAAGAAGTATATGCTATGAAATAAAAGCTAAATAAAATTTCTGCCTTTCTGTTAACATTCAAAGAAAACAATATTTTTATCATAACTTTCACAATAGCAAAAATACCGGAATGAAGGATTTGATAAAACGATCAATGGTTTGAATTTAATTACAATAACAGGAAGCATTGTTACAAATTGTGTATGAAATAAATTTGAAATGTTCATTAAATTAAGAAATAGAACGTATAACATTTAATTTGAAATCATTGAAAGGATTATTCTCTGCTCTGTAAGATGATATGTAAATAATCTGCGTGCAACATATTTTTCTGAAATGGTTGGCGAAAAACTGAGATAAAACGCCGAAAATTGGCTTAATTTTCGTTATTTAATTAAATATCTTCGGAAATAATTTTGTTTGAAAGTTTGAAAGAGTAGAATTAATCTAAGAACGGATCCCAGAATGGCATGTGCAAATTTCATGTCAAGACTATTCACAGTTTAGGAGTTCTCGCGACAGATAGACAGTTAGAACATCTCCCCCCCCCCCTCCCCCGTTTTTCCTCTTCCTACGATAACAACCGGACTTACCGAGAACACATTTGGCACAGTGATGGCTTAGCACAAGAGGGACCTAAAGCTAGAATTCGCATTGGATTTTTATTTATTTAATTTTAAGTCGTAAATTCAGCCGTCTTTGCATATTTTCACATTTCCCCCCTTCATTATTATTCACATATGGTGTTTAATTTATTAGTTTTGCTGTTTTTATTTATTTCTCTTCATTTATTATTCTCTTTGAGCCGTATTAAAGGAAGTTGGTTTGAATAAAAGGATTTATTATTTTTTTTCTTTTGCAAACAATTCGCTTAGTGAGCTTCCGTGTTTTAATTTATAAACATCGGGAAAATATCGTTTTCTTGAATTTTTTGCTCTTTTTTTTTCTTTTGGTGTTTTATTTTGCAACGTATATTGTTTATTGACATTTTGTTCGTTCTAAAGATTCTTTTAAGTTTATATTTTTGATCAGAAACACCGGGAAAATTCGGTAAAGTAGAATTGTTCATTGTAAAGCTGTATTAGTTAATACATATATGGTTTATTGTTTAAAATAAATGTTCTTTTTCCAAACCTCTCGCGTTTTCTTTCAAACCATACTGTTATCTATACTTATAAAAGGCAATGTTTGTGTACGTGTGTGTGTGTTTGTTTGCGATGTCCAGAGGAATTTATCGCACTTACAGCCATGAAATCTGGCACACAGGTAGTCGTAATGGTGACTGAATGCACTTCGAAGCCGAAATTTTAAAATTTAATCTAGAAAATTTTTTATTTAATGTTTTGTGTTGTTTTGGTTGATTTTTCGCACTAATTTCTCAATAGAATGGTTTCGAATAATTGCAGGACAAAAATAGATACACCATCCGAAAGAGCGCGCGATTTCCGTTCTAATAAAGTTAGTTTTGAATTTCTAACGTAATTTACTGAATTTTGAGAAATTTTTAAAAAATAGTCAGTTTTGCCATCTAAATGTTATTTTTGTTTTTAAATTTGTTGCATCTGACTTTCTAATAACACTATTATTTTCAATTTTTTTTTTCAGCTTATAACTAGAACGGTTCTGTCGTATTTAAAACAAGAACGGTTAAAATATCTTTTCCCGTTTTTTTTTTTAATTTTTTCCTGGGCAGATGAAAGTTATTTTTATCGAGTGAGTTTTCTCCCGCGACACTTTTCCGGAACGCAGATGGCAATTTGATTGGTTGAAGGGGCAGGTGACATCATAACCTGGAATTAAATGACTGTTTATTATTTTCGATAGTATCTTAACGTATTTATTCATCTCGCATACTTTGCTTGCAGTATGCGAGATGAATAAATAAATATTTTCACGTTGCAATTTTTTAATATTGTTTTGGATTCACTTTTCTACAAATAAAATGCCATTATCGCGAAAAAAATAAGCGGGAAAATCAATAATGTGTATTTTTTGTTTTGATTTTGTTTTCAAAACTTTTTCATGTCATTGTGGGCGTTTTTTTTTTTTTTTTTCATTTGTTGAAGTCCTGATTCCACGGGCAACGCCGTGCGCGTACTGCTAGTATGGTTATAAAAAGGCTAGATTTGAAAGGATATTTACGTTTGTTGGGGAAAGATAGAGACAATATTTGTAGGGAAAAAAACAAAAATCCGAAGGCGGGCAATGAAAAAATTAGGACCCCGAGCAATACAGTGTTATTTAGCTGGTAATTATATGACAATATTATACAATGACAACCGAAAGAAAAATAGTTGTTACAACAAGGCTTCTGTATTTTTTGCTGTACTCTCCTTGGTATTGATAAAAGCAGACATTTAATTTAGTTTTGTGATAGATGATGTTTCGTACTGGTAAAAGCAGAGACTTGTGTAAATAATTCGCATTCGTGTGTATGTGTGTGGGGAAGATTGCTAAACCTTTAAAGACTGCAATGAAGAGCAGATCGTAGAGTTTTTTTGTTCACAGAACTACTAATAAATATTTCTATTGTATGTTCTCGGATTCGGAAACCCTCCGCGCTTTTGCGCACATGCGCCAGGCGGAATTATTTTCACCAAAATAGGGGGAAAGTGAAAAATGGAGGGGGAGATGTTTACATTTTACTTAGCCTGACCTAACAAAGAACTTCGGAAAGGCCTCATCTTACTCATTGTCTGTCACCCCTGTCTGGTGTAGAATCGTCCAGAAGTGCTAGTCTCGGGATAACTCTTGAAATCGTTTTTTTTTTTTTTTTCTTTTCTGAAATTCATCACCAGGTGGTGCCGCGAGTATGGAATCAAAACTTAATTAAATTAATCGAGTGGTTTAGTTCTACAAATATTAAAATAATGTGTATTGTCATTGAGGATACACACAAACGTAGAAAATTTCAAAATTCCAGTACATAGGAAGTGAGTGAAGAATCGATTACGAAATTCTATCTTTACGAGGATGAAACAACTCAAGTTAAAATAAAATTGTTTAAAAATTAGCGCTTACCTACGATCATCTTGAAAACATTTCGGGCCGATCCCATAACATTTATAGAAGGACATAATGTGTACTTCAGCAAGTAAGCATCCTCTCCCCTAGTTTTCTTCTATTGTGCTTTTCGACAAAATTCTTTAGTATTTTAATATCTGTCATAATAAAATTCTTCCCTTTTTTGTAATTAAGACACAGCAGAAAAATAATACAGTTAAGTAATGTCAGTCTGCCATAACAATATATTAACCCTCCGTTAGGCGCGCGGGGTACATATGCCCCCCATTTTCTCCTCCGTTTTTCTACAAATATTTTTTTCCGAGAAAAGATAAATCAACTGCAAATTAAAGAATTAAGAAACATCTAAGAAATACACAAAAGAGCAAAAATAATTTTAGATGACTATTTTTTTTATAGAGATTACAAAAATACTATGAAAAATCACAACATTTTACATATACTTCTTTTAAATGCTCATTACAAGCTTAATTATGGAAATTTTAACATATTTTTGATTAGTTTTACTCCTGTTTCTTCCATAATATTTCCATCTACCTATATTACACATTGAATTTGTTGTTCTTTGGTCCTGTACCGGTGATTACTAGCATAAGATTTTCTGTTATTTTTAATTCCATCGGAAGGCGGCCACTGGGCAGCTCTACATAAAATATGAAATATAATAAGTATGAAACTGAAATTTTTGATGGCATCAGGTCGTTTCGTATTCTTATCGATATTATTGTGATTGAAAATTGCCAAAACGTTAATAGTAGAGTTTTTTCAAAGATTCGAAGAAAGATCCATAATCCATTGACAAGGATTTCTTGAAACATTTTCCAGGCATAGCTGATCTACAATATCAACTTCTTTTGTCATGTAATAAAATTCAATAATTTCAGGTTTTTTGTTATCGCCTGTGGTCAATAGAAACTGAAAAGTATAATGTAAATAATTACGACGCAAGCGTAGCCAAATATTCAAGACCATATATGGTACTTCTCACTCATATATGGTAAAAAGACTTTGAATAATTCTCGCTTGTTTAAATTAATTGCATCGACATAAATTAGTTTAGATCACTGTTAAAAGTTTTTTGTCAAATTCTAAGCTAGAACAGCAGTTATCCGCTATTGAACTACTAAATTCTTGGAATGAAATTAAGTGAAACTAAATAAATATTAAAAAAATTAAAAATAAAACGAAGCTAAGAGCCAGAATTTCACACGGGAAGTCGATAAGAAAGTAAGCATTATTACAGAACCAGCGAAAAAGAAGAATGATCAACTGCGAATTTCTGTTACATGTTTAGGCGCGCGGGGTACACCTGTCCCCCATGTGTCTTTGTGTTCTCTTATCTCCCGTTCACTAACCTTTAGAACTTGAATGACTGTGCAATATTGTTCCTGAGTATTTGAAGGACAGGTACTGAAAGTTTGGTCGCTAAACAATGAATGGAATTTAAATCGCAGCATTTTGAAAACTAATGGGGGGGGGGGACACCTGTACCCCGCGCCACTAACGGAGGGTTAAAGAGATTATCCCTTACCAAATGGCTTGGATACCAATAAACATAATAAAAAAAGTATTGTGTAACATTCTCCCTTCTAAATATGGCTGTAGGAGGTGTCTTGGTAATCATTTCCTAGCTTGTGTGTGACAGAGAGAGTAATATACCTATTCTCCGAAATGTAACCTCCTCATTCACATCCCCTTCACCGTAACCATAATGAGTCAGTTGTGGAATAGTAAAGGAATTTCAGGGTGAAAAGGTCTATCGAAAAAAACCGGGGAAGAAAAAGACAGTACAATTGTTTTTCAGTTACAGGTTTGAAACACAGCTCTTTAACTTTGTTTCTTTTCTTAGCGAAATGTTATGTTGCGTTGTTGCAAAGATTCTTGGAAACTTGCGTCCTTAAATTGCGTAGTCCTTGATTGTACAAACTTGTGTGCACTATTTCTCTCTCTATTATTTAATACTATATTTGTGTTACTTGATTTAAATAAAGAACTGAATTCTATGCATCTATATATTTAATGACTCACTGAATTTATTATTTCCACCCTTTATTCTTGAATTTAGGTTTGATTATTCAAAAAAAAGTATATATTGTACCTCCTACTTCCGTCTTTCAAAAAACTTAAAGAGTGTAACATTTTAAAAATGAGTAGATATTAAATGATTCAAATTTTCTCGAGTTATATTTTTATATAATATTTGATTATTCTAGTTAACTTTTTAAAACTCATGTTCCGAGATCACTTGAATTCCTTTTCATGTATTCCACTACTATTACAATTTTTATACGTTTGTTACTTATTATTATTCTCTCGCCATATATGGCAGAAAATATCTCATTGCGATATTTCTGTTAATTACGTAATAATTACATCATAATTTAACACACTGTGTGCGGAATACGAATTAGATGCAAGCTCAAATAAAAAGACAAACAGTAACCCTGCTTGTTCTAGATAATGTTTATGCCATAAAAGAATAAGTGGACGTATATTCTGCAGAGATTTATTAACATGTCTAACTTATCTAAACTAGTAAGCAAGTCAAATTCTTGAATTAAAATTTTAATGTTGGGTAATTTGAGAAAAACGTATTTTTACGCATCCCTAAAGTGACCATTCATTCCCCCCCAGAGAACGGGACATCTACTAATTTTTAGGTAATAGTTTGTATATTCAGGAAAACACATATTTCTTCATTTTTATATATCAATGAAAAAAAAAATGAATACGTGAAAAAATAATTTACGTGATCTTTTTCTACAAACGTGATTTCACAAACTTTTGCTTCATTATATTTGGTTTTATTCGAAATAAGAATAAAATTCTTGACAGTTTTTCTTAAAATTTACTTTGGTAATAAACATTTCTTTAAGAATTGCGACTTACACCGTATTATTTCGCTCGTCCGCAACTTATTCACGAGTAAAAAAATCATTCAAATTATTCGCGTGAAAGTGTTTGAGCAATTGCATCCAACGGTTTTCGGTTGAAACACTTCCAGGGTTTTATTCTCTCACTTTTTGCGGTGTAATGTAGTTAGAAGCGCTAGGTAGTCGACAGTCCTGACCGGCTGCATATGCAACAGACGTATAGTGCATGTTCTGTCATCGCCATTTTTTTCATTTTTCGCGCTTTTTTTTTTTTTGAAAATGTTACCATGGGTTACTCTTTTTCTGAAAACGGGACATTTTGATGTCCCGAGGCTGCGCCCGGGGACAACGAGACAGGCTACCTGAAAATGGGACGTATGGCATTAAACTTATACGTCGTTTTCCTTCTTTCTAAAATTCGTAAATTTTCTGCCACAGTCATTATTTCTCAGTTCTTATTATTTCAAGGGTGTTTTTTTTGTAATTAAATACTAATCTGCATGCACATAAATCGTATAAAATAAGAAATGTATAATTAGTACTCAAAATATGCAGTAAAAGTATGATTTTTCTCTCTTTTATAAAAAATGTTTAATTTCGAAATTTAATTACTGTTTTCAGTACTAAATAGTAATTTACCACTGCTATCTTAAAATTATTACTTTAAAATGAATTTGCATTAGTAGCATTAAATTCGTAATAATCAAAGTTGTTAATTAAAATTTCGATTAAATGTCGTTTTACGCCAGTTCTTTAAAAGACGTATAAACGGTGCCTTACTGTATTTCAGTTCAATCTCATACCATTTACTTTTTTAAAAAATGATCTGTTTTGTTAAAAACGAGATCACACTTCAATAGTTCGCTGCGAATTAAAAAAAAATCACATATAAATAAAAACCAAATTTTCTCTCGAGTTTCATAGAAATTTCTTCTTTCACCAAGGCCGGCCATCTATCACCTGAGGATGGAGGGGGGGGGGGGCGGCAATGGAATGCGGCATTCGCGTGGGTGTAGCACACGACCTATCGAGGAGTGGCAGGGCACGTGCCACGCGACAAGGATGTGGAAGGAGCGTGGCGCGCTTGACCCTTCCGACCTCGTGGGTAGGGCCCTCCCTCACATATATTCGAGGGTCGACTCTTATCGACTGCTGCCTCGTGCCCGGAGAGAGGTGCAGCAACAGAATCAGCCCAAACGATCTGATTAAAAAACGAGATAAAACGCATTTTATTCCCAGAAGTTGACAGCAAGGAAGGTAAGATTGAAGCTGCAAGAACAGATGACTGCTCGGTTGCAGCATTGCTAATTTAGAGCCCGAAGCGGTTATGCAATCGTGGGTGGAGGTTGAAAACCTCAATAAGATAGAGCTAAATTTCTGTTTGGGACGCCAAAAAATGTGGAGTGTGCAACTTTTCATTACAACGCACCACTAATAAGGGCCACCCGAAGTAAGTGCTCGCTGATGATTGTCGAATTGATGCTGCATTTCGAAGTTGTACTACTCACAACAAGCGGTGAACTATTATCATTGTCGGTTTTTCGTGCGAGTGGCAATCCTCAAATATACGGCACTGAAAAAGCCACTTAAAAAGATTAAGGTGCTCATAATAGAAATTACGAGACCCTTTTATGGGAAATTCGAACAAATAAAATTCAAGGGAGTTTCATCCTATAAATATGTAAAAATTCATGTTACAGCATCTTTTTAGTTATTAATAGGTAATTCAGTGCTTTTCACTTTCTCGAAGTATGAAAAGACATAAATATCGTAATTGTCAAAAAATTCGACCTCTAAATAAAGACGATTTTCCGCATTTTAGATCTCCCTGCGTCCGCAAAAACCACTTTCGGAATTGTGTCTATCTGTGAACACGATAACTCAAAAACACAGTGAGGTAGGTAAATGAAATTAAGTATAAAAATATGTATCAAATTTTGGATCTAATCGACCGAAGGTAAGATGTCCAGATTGAGTGTAGGAGGTATCTATACTACGAAATTAAATACATAACGCCCCATATTGAGTCAGTTTACAGGAAAGTCGAGGTGAGAGAACTATCGCTAGTTCCTTTTCAAATTTTTCTTATATATTTTCTTACAATTTTACTGACAATAAAATAAATTGAAACATTAACTGCCTTATAAGATAAATGGCTAAACAAAGCACTGTTCGTTCCAAGTGCAATTATGTTGCAAAGTTTACATTTATCAATTCCTTGTGTGCTTTAAGTCATGACTCACCAAACTGGTCTCAAAGAAATCAATCACCATTATGCATTTGTTAATGAGTTATTTACGTGTATTTTTTAGAGAGATCTATATATTCCCATTGTTTTCTCTTTTAAACTGTACATTTTTTTACAACTCATGCGTGAATTAAAAAATTATTATGTATCTTAACTTATAAACTACTCCATTTCAAGATCGAATTCTTCCCAATTTCGTGAAATCGTTCAGCAAACATTAACGCGCATTTAGCATCTCTAAATGTAATGTCGTTTTCCCACAATGTCAGGCTTATGATTGGGAAGAGACATTTACAGAAGTTCTTACTATCTATCGAGGGATGGAGGCCAATGACCCCCGACCTTGGCGACAAAATAAAAGTCCCCAAAAATGCTGGAATGTTCTGGATATCTCTATTAGGGACGGAGATATACAGAATTTACTAGATGATTCTATGTGACGTCTCATCCTGTCAGGAAAGGTATAAAAACCAGGAAGTTGCTGAGATGAGACAATCGTCTTTGGAGGTCTGCGGAGTTCCAAGAATCTCTTTGGAGACTTGTTCGCTTTGCGAGTTGGTGAGCTGTTAGACGCTGAGCGCTATTGTCCGTGCAATTGCAATTATTGTTAGTGATTTGCTTCTACTTGTATTGCTAATTTATGCAAGTGCTGTTTTTACTGTTACCTGTTCTTCGGGCTGCTAATTTACGCAAGTGCTACTGTTCCTGTTACCTGTGCTTCGTGTTTACGGAATATTCGTGAATAAATCGTCTTTCTCCGTTATCCTGCTTGTTGGACTGTTTTCACCGTACACCCACAGGATAAATTTTGTAACAATATATATATAATTTAAATTTATTCTTATTTACATAATGGAATAGAATTTTCAACACGGATTTCTTTTCCAGCCACATATAACTTTCTCTTCTACTATCTTAATAATAATGAAATAAAGATATTTTAATATTTTGCTAACTTATTCAATACTAGCCGCCTTCGGCGACCAGCTTGGTCGCCGGAAATAAAATTTCCAATGAATCTCCTATGCATAATTTTACGCATAGGAGATGCATAAAATTAAACCATGCATAAAATTAATTAAAGGAATATGCATGGTTCTCTTAAAAAAGTAGTTTTAAATTTCAATTTGCTATATACATTTAATCCGCGTTCTTTTCGTAGCCTTGCACTTGTTCTGTTTCTTGTCTACTGTTGGGTTCACACAATTGACAGCACTGGTCAAGCACGCATCGCTGTATTTATATTTGTGTTTTAAGAGTTGTGAACCTGACATTTTCTATTCAAGTTTTAGTTCCGATGCAAAAATTCACGGATAATACGTTTGTAAAATAAATGTCTATTTTCAGTTTTGTAAAGGAGTTATTTTTTGATTGAAACTACTTTCTGTTGAGTCAGGAACTCAGAAGTATGTTTACTTAACTCTCGTGAATTAACATATTGAGCAGTTTTACTTTTTTTAAAACATTAATTAAATTTAGCAGAGATTTCGGTGAAATCTTGGTTTGCTCCAACATCTACATTAACGTAAAATAAGCATTTGATTTCAACGTTGAATTGGCGCGGCACATTTTACGTCTAGCAGCATCCTAATTGGCTTAAAACACGCTGATAAAAATAATTAAAGCATAGCAACGATAATCTTTCAATTTACTGGATTATTTCATTATATACTAACTATCTTGAGGACTTCTTTTACAGATTTCACAGAAAAAATGATCAAATAAAAGAAGAAATGAAACCCAGTTAGATATTTTCTTAGCTTTCAACAATGGAAGAGAAACACGCAATTAAATATTTGTTTGAACAATGAAAACGGTTTGAAATGCGATGCAACAACGACAAGCATTGTTGTAAATTATGCCAAAAATTATTTTTAAAAATTTATTAAAATTAGAGGAAAAATCTTACTTCAACTTAATTGACATCACTAAAAGATAATTTTTTAAATTTTCAGATGGTGTAAAAATGATTTTTGTGCTGTAATATTTTCGGAAGTTATTAAGGAAAAACACCAAAATTTAGATTAATTTTTAATTAATCAAAATTCTAATTAAAATTTCAAAAAAACCTCCCACCGTCTCCGAGGAGCACATTTCCATCTTCCAAAGTATGTTTGTGCCAAATTTCGTTGCTCTAGGTCTAGCGGTCTGTCATGTAGAGCGCCAACACACACACACGTTCGCCTTTATTATTAGTAGAGATATTCATGGAGAGGTAATAATATTTATAGAAATACATTAATCTCTACTAATAATAAAGGAGAATGAATGTGTGTTGGCGCTCTACAAGACAGACCGCTAGACCTAGAGCAACGAAATTTGGCACAAACATACCTTGGAGGGTGGGAATGTGCACCTAGGAGCCGTTTTTAAAAATTTTAATTAGAATTTTAATTAATTAAAAATTAAGCTAAATTTCGGCGTTTATCCTTAATAACTTCCGAAAATATCACGGCACAAAAATTATTTTTATACCATCTGAAAATTTTAAAAATTATCTTTTCAATGATACCAATTAAGTTGTCGTACGATTTTTTGTCTAATTTTAATAATTTTTTAAAAATATTTTTAGGCATAAGTATCAACAATATTTTTCATTGTTGTAGTAAATTTCAAACCATTTTCATCGTTTAAACAAATATTTAATTGCATGTTTTTCTTCAGTTGCTGAAAGCTAAGGTAATATCTTAATGTTTAATGCTACGTTTTAATAAGTATAATTTCATCTAGCTAACGTGCTGCTGGAAGTAAACTGTCCCGCGCCGTTTTAATATTGAAATAAAATGCATATTTAACAAGAGAAATAAGAGAATGAAGTTGATGCAGACAGCGCGCAATTGGATGTTACATGACGCAGACGGTTACTTGACAACATTAGGGACGTTCATGAACAGGTGTAACAATAGTTATGGCCACTGTATACCCCCGAACTCGGAGCCAGGAGTGCAAGGCTACTAAAAGAACATGTGTTAAATGTCAATCACAAATGAAATTTAAAATTATTTTGTGAAGGGAATCAAGAATATCAAATTATACAAAGATTTAATTGAAATTATATTCCTGGCGAATTGGTCGCCGAAGGCGGCTAGTACACAATGAAATAAGATTATTTGGAAATATTGCGTGGTATTAATACGAAGTGTATGCCACTATTTTCATAATTTTCACCTTCCCATAATTTTATTTAAATAAATATTTTCTATAATTAATTTGTTAAATGTTCTTTCAAGGAGAAGAAAAAGAAATTCTTGTTTCGTAAAGTAAAATTCGATTTTGATATGAAAAATATCACTTGCAGAATTTTTTTTCTCTTGAGTATAAGAATGAGACAGAACCGACTACTGTAAGAATGATTTTTTTGGAAAGCATGAACAGTGGGAACAAAGATACTGCTTCAGTAAACTACTTATGCCACAAATTGAAAATTATTCACGATGAAAATGGAGGTAAAAAAGCACAAGAATAGGAAGTGGGCAACATCAAGCTTCAAGAGAAAATGGTTCTCTCCGTGTTAACAACTCAATTACGCGGGCAGGAAGTAAAAACAGCACGAGTTCACAATTGCTGCAACAGTAGTGAACTAAGCAGCAGGGAGCAGCGATTCAAGCCTGGTGATGGTTCGATTAGCATTTTTACCTCTCTGTACGAAATAAAATACGAGGCAGAACTACCCCAACAAGAAAGGGATTCTCCACAAATTATCCAACCTGTGCCCGACTAATATAGAAATCAGCTGCGAATAGCAAAATTTCGTTATCAGTAAGATCCTAGAGAACCTTTATTTAGGATATAATCTAAGAATTCTCTGAAATATTATATATTTAAACCAGCGGGAGTGGACTCCCCAAAACTTCCTCGCATACGAATAACACGGGCAGGGGGAAAAAAAATTCACCGCGCGCCGGAAAACGTGCGGTATTCCCTAAGGTAGGAAAAACACTCGCTTCAGCTTTTTTTTTGCATTGTAGAATGATGAAAAATACCGAATATGCAAGTTCAACGCCGTTTTTAACCGATTTAAACGAAAATTGGAGACAAATTTACAATTGGGGTTTTCAAGACAACATACGAAATTTCATTTATCTAAGTAATTTTGTTAAGAAGTTATGGAGTTCAAAAGTATGCGATTATACAGATCGACAGACGGTCAACCCTTTGACGGATCTGGCTCAAAATTTTATACGGACCTACATTTCTGATGAAAAAACTGTGAAGCATCTAGCTATTTAAGTTTCTGAGTTATAGAGTTCACATGAACGCGGACAGACAGACTTCTCGTACACGGATTTTGTCCAAAATTTGACAGAAACCTACAAATTATGTGTAAAGATCACATACCAAATTTCATCCCCGTAGCTCTACTAGTTTTCGAGTTATCGTGTTCACGGACAGTCATAATTCCAAAATTGTGTTTTTCGGAATCGGGGAGGTCTAAAACGTGGAGATTCGTCAATATCTCGAGTTCGAATTTTTTGACGATTACAATACTTTCTCTTTGTATACTTCATATACGAGAAAGTAAAAAAAGGATCACGCAATGTTTTCAAACTAGATAAATCAAGCAGAGGCCTGAGCAACTGAAGAAGCACACAAGCAACCAAAACCTTTTTATTTTTAAATTGAAAAGTCAGTTTTAGAGTTTCAATCATTTGTTTAAACAAGGCTTTTGACAAACTTTCAATCCTACGAATGAAAAAAAAGTTGTGAAGTGGCTTAAACAAAACACTGATTTATCTTTTGCTTCGGGAATTTCTCTTTTATAAATTATAATACATTTGGAAGGCCAACGATTTGTTTTAAAACAATTTGTACTTGTATTTTAATTTCGTTTAAAGTCTGAATGATATTTTGTAAACATTTTTTTTTTTAAATTTTACATTTTGAATACGTATCTATTAATACAGGAAATAAAGTGTCTACAATATACTTACCAAGTTGCAATGCATTCCGTTTTTGGATACATATACCCTTGTTTACAAAATGGATAACAGTATATAAACATGTTTTGAAGAAAACTTGCATCAGTTTTTGTACTTAATCAGCATAAATGATTTAAAAGTGCAAAATCAATATATATATATGATGTGTTTTGTTTGCTTTTCTGCACTCATTCATGGCAAAACAGAATAAGAGGAATTATAAGGATGCAAGAGGTAAGCTTAGGCCAGTAACATTCATAATCCAAGCCCAATTATTTCTTCTCTGTCGGAATCAGGAATTCTTTGAAAGTAAAACAATTTATGGTACTATTATAAAACGAGAGATAAGGGATATATCACATATGCTTCAAATTTCCCAATACATCGAGACTGAACACGCTGAATGCATTTTTAAGAAGTATATGCATGCGAACTAGAAAACAGGAAGAAACACGATACATAAACTATGAATAAAGTTTTTCAGTGTTACCTCCCAATGGCTGAAAACCAACTGTGGTAGCGCTAGACCGTTGGTCTGCTTTCGGATCTCATTAGCAAAATCGAAACTTTCAATGACTGGCAACTCGGCTATTACATGGAAAGTTTGAGAACCTTCCTCCATGTCCGCATGTAGGACACGGCCGCTTCGGCGACCCAGTACGGCATACATTTTACCTGTAAATTAATTGAGAGAAACGTAAGGTCAAAGGTTCATATTGTATTATAACACAAAATATACAAGAAAAATCTGTAACATGTCATATATTATAACATATGGTTAAAGGTTCAAAGGCATTATATGAGGTAGATAACGGTAATTACTTGGCAGCTGTAATAAGAAAAGAAAGTAGTAACCGCTCGGGAGAAAGTGCAGTCCGTATTGTGGTTAGCAGAAACAAAATCACCGAAAACCGTGCAAAGAAAGTTTTTCCTGAGATACCATAGAAGTCAACCAAATGTACCTTCAATTTATGCATGGATGCTAAAGTTTAAAGAAACGAAAAATGTTAAAAAAAAAAAAAAACTTGGCGGGAAATTGACTTCAAGCTGGATATTCTTTGTGCTACTAAAGGAGCTCACATAGAATGTACACTACTATACTGTACATTGCTAATAATAGTAACACTGCTATAATAGCTGCACTGAATGTACTGAAAAAAAATATCATATTTCTCGCAAACTGCATTTCATTTCATCTTTTCGAATTTTTGTTACTAATGTTTAGAATAATAAAGAACTTTCTCGGACACCCTGCCTATTAAAATGTATACTTGGAAATTTTGAATTTTCAGTTCTCAAATTTGCTAATATTCAGATATTTTAAAAATTGATGGTTTCACAACTGTCTTTTTTTCTTCATGTATAATGATACTAGGAAAATATTTATACATAGGAAGAAAATGCTCAGTTCTTCGCAACAAATAACGGATACTTCTGAATATTTTTTCACATCTGGTTGGATCAAGAGGTCTCATGTTTATATCAGATGTAAAAAAAAAAAAAAAAAAAACACACCCACACATTTTTATTTTTGTTTTTGGGAGTAAAATTTTGTTTTATGGTGTTGCTTTTTAAGCGACGATTTCTTCATTCTTTTTCCGCAAATTACATTTTATTTCACTTTCTCGTATTTTTGCTATTAATTTTTAGAATAAAAAAGATCTTTCAAGGACAGCCTGTGATTTAATTTCGACAAATTTTAATCAAAAGAAACTTAATCTAATTTATTTTTTAATGATATAATATGATACCAAAGACGAAAAAAAATTATAAAGGAACTGAGAATTATCGGTAAACATAGCGCAGTTTCTCTGAAACCAGAAGCTTAAAACTAGCACTAGTAACCAATTATTCTATAAAATGTTTGGTTCACAAGTAAAGTTTTTAAGGTAGTTATAGTTCTAGAAATACTATAATTGCGGCAGGAACAATAATAAGTAAAATATCTTGCCACCAGTGAAAAAAACATCAAGCATGGATTGCTGCTAATTAAAGGAAATAATTTTTCTCTGCCCCAAAACTTAATGTTGAGATAATGCGAGTGAAATGGTTTTAAATTTAAAACATGAAACCATAGAACCAAATTCATGGTTAATTGAGAATAAATAGCAAGTGACAATTTTCACCTCATCTACTGCTTAGATCTTCATTTTTGCTTTCTCATTATCCTAGAAGCACAGGTAGGAACTACTTCAGTATTATACTTACAACACATCTATGTTACTACACTTCTGATTTAAAAAAAACCACGCCATCAATTAACCTCTTTCAAATACATAGTTAAGGAAATTCATTGCATCTATTCTCTTAAATAATCATGGATAATCCATGAAGCTCCAGCATTTCTGAGGAACTACGTCGGATATGACATGTCACAAACGTTAAGCATGTAATGTCTCTGCTAATGATTACTCCACAAGGAATGTTTGCAGACAGTCATTTCCTTGGGTTCATTATCACAGAACGGTTAGATGAGCGCGCGTGGGAAATGTTTTCCAGACTTTTTTTGGGGAGGGAAATGAGGCCGAATTTAATGTCTGAGTAAAGCTACGTCAGACAGAGCGTGAGATGGCTTGAGGGTCGCACGCTTGTCACATACGAACGCTCTGTTGACCATAGATCTTCACCTCTTGGGAACATCTTGGAAGGGGTATGGCACGATACATCCTTCTAGGGGGCTCTTCAGTGATGTTCTTCCAAGTATGATGGATGGTAAGTATTGCGCAACTTTCATTGACAATCTTAGAATTTTAACGTTATTACCAGAGTAGCCAGTCAAGCAAATGCTTCAAGGGAAACTAATGTAAGTAACCGACTGTGAAGTTATGGGCTCGTTATGAGTGATTATTGCATGAACTGGGAATCCACCTGTCGTGAGGTCCTGTATCAATCAGCACGCTATTAAATGTACGAGACTGATTCGTTAGGTTAAAAAAATTGTCCGTATGAAGAACCTACTCAGGTCAACCTTTTGCGCTGATTTTCAGGAAAAAAGTTGCTATTAACGGTTAAGCATATACGTGAAGCAAACATAAGTATGGATGAGATTATAAAGATGAAAGGTACTAAATAAACAGCATCATTATTTACCTTCATCGTACAGCGTCATTTTTTGTTGCTCAAATGCGACAAATTAAATCAATCTCCATTTCAACAATATGATGTGAACTTTCAATTTAACGTAAACGTTGCTACTGTTGTCCCGATGTTGAACACCAGACAATGAAAGAGATTCCAGTTTTAAATCAAATGAAGCATTGAATCGTCAAAGATGAAAGATTCGTATTGCAAAAACAGGTGTGTCGTTGAGTGGACACACGACAGAAGCGAAGTTTCTTACGCTTTTTTATGTAACTAAATGTGATAATGGTAGAATCTCTCTCTCTCTATCTGTTTCTTTCACTTCCCTCCCCCAAATGAAACGAAACATTTAAAAATTATATAAACTCATTATTTATTTATAATTTATCACTGAAACAGATAAAAAAATATAAGGCATACAAACAGTTATTGAAAAAAATTTTTCATTTTTATTAATCAGTATATTGAAACAAAAAATATCTAATCTAATCATCACATTCTATCATGGAAACAACCGGTTTGTGACACCTGAAATATAATACAAATGTCTGCGATTGTATTGCATTAATACATCTGTAAAAAACTGCATCAATGGTTGTGTGAAACTTTGTCGTCGATACTGCAGGATTAATGTGTAAATAGTTTAATTAAATTCATCAACAAGAGATTTTACAAGTGGATCTGTTTTTTTATCCGCAAAATTAACATTAAAATCACCAGCCAAAATAAGTGGCATTTCATGGTAATTGTGGCCAATCCATCCAGCAACTAATCTTAGAGCCTTATCACACTAGATGATATTTCGCCACCATGGGAGAGCAAACACGCTTCTCGGACGTTGGAACCGGTTTTATTAGCTCGCAAAGCGAAGATGGACTTGATACATGTTCATGCATTTAATTTTCTTAGAAGTCGCATGTTAAGGAAAAAGGAACTAATGGTTTTGTAAATTACTAAAGAAGAGTTTGTTTAAGGTGTAGGATTGCATCTTATTGGTTAATATCAAATCAGTGGCTAATTTCTGGACAAATAAATGCGTTTTGTCCAAAACTGGTGCAGTTTCCAAAAGTGGAGCATCTACCCTTTATGTTTTTATTTACTATGTATACATTTCTTTAGGCATTTTTTTTCTTTTTAATTATGCTGATAAATTATATAAATAAAGCTGAAACACCAATTTTTTAGTATGCTGTAGAAATTAAAACAATTGAAAATATTTTCTTGGAATTTTGTTCGCAAATACTATGTGTCGTCTGCACATTCACGATAATTAATTCTTGACCGTTTTTAATTTTTTTAAAGTTTCAGACGGTGAGAGGATTTTTGTGAATAATAATATTTTATATACGTCATTTTTACATTAAAGATTTTTCTTCTTTTTTGTTTCTGCTGTTTTAAAATCACCCCCATCACCATTACCACTAAAGCTCTCTCAGCGTAAACCAAAGTATTGGTATCCATGGAAGACAAACGCAAGAGCAATAAACGACAAGTACGAAGTCCAACGCAGAAATGAAAGGACAGCGAAAATACAAACGTAAAAACTATTTGCATCGCCTAAAAGGCAATTACACATTGCGACTGTCATCCCTTTTTTGGGGGTTGTCAGATCGTAAAGAAGGGGCGCCCATCCCCCCTACGCTCAAGGACACATTGAATGAGAAACTGTCCATTCAAACAGTTGTGCATTGATGGGAAAAAATTCTGCAGTGAGATACCAGCTTTAGGAGAACCAGGAAATTCCAACCGTACTCAGCAAACGTTGTTTTCTTCATTGAATTCTACATGTACCAACTTTCCATGGGCACCATTCGCTAAACCACCAGAAACGTCAATGTTTGTTGTAGTTATGTGAAATTTATCTTCAACAAAAGTATGCAGTCTGTTCTCTAGCATGACGCATTCCGTATCCACATATTTAAACACACAGTCTGCGAGAGCAACGGATTCCGAGATACCACTTTTGGACGATTTTACACCGGAAAGGGCTGTCAGGCAATAAGCCATATGAGCGAATTTCCGGAGTTCTTTGTTAGATCAAGCTCAGTAAAATGTAAAAATCACCCTTCCATTCTTCACTTTCCCCCTATTTTGACGAAAATAACTCCGACCGGCACATGCGCAAAAGCGCGGAGGGTTTCCGAATCCGTTGCTAAACAATATACGTTGCCGCATCGATGCGCCTGCGCGGGGTAAGACGTCCGTCCGTCTCGTGCCGCATCGATGCGCCTTTGCCGGTATGACGTACTTCCGTTCGTGGAGCTCACTTTTTGTATGCTGACGCTCCATGCCGAAGCATGCGCAAAGAAGCTTCGCTTCAGAAATAATATCCGACCTCAGTTCATTTCTATGGACACAAATGAATATTATTCATTTGTGTATTAAGTATATTAAGAACCGTTTGGTATCAATACCAAAGACTCAAGGATGAAACTGCACAATATTTGGGAATAAAAAGATCTTAAAATTCATAAAAATCTATTCTGTAGGCTTTCTTTCAGCATACTTTAATCGAAATTACCACAGTATATCATCAATTTTTTTCAACTTCCTTTTTTCTTTCTAAAAATCTTCGCATACAAAAGACTAAGTTCTAAAAGAAGACGTTCTACGTGGCAATGTGAGGGATAAGATTAGCATGCGATGTCAGATAGGAAAAACATGTGTATGACACATGCCATGCAAAGAAAAACACATACACCAGTTTGAGGGGAAGGGCTTGTATTGTTTCAATGAAAAACACATTTGCTTTTTGTTTTATTTTAGACCCACACCGAACAGCCTATCCACACGGGTGTAAGGTCTACTACGGTCGGCGGGGAGACAACAAGTTAAATCACAAGTCCCCTCCCTCTCCACTGAAATATTGAAAGCTTTGCTTAATACAAGGAGAGCATGAAGATAAGCGAGAAGAGAAGGTCATGGGCAGACGCCAACAGAGTTGAGAGCACCGAGACGAGGCAGAAAAGTAGGAAGCAATGCTGAACTTTGCTCCGAGTATTAAGATTAATTTCATTGTCGTGTTTCAATGATTTTGTTTAACGAATTCAAATAAGACTTCTCTTACTATAAGATTATAATTGCAGTCAAGTACGTAAATTATAATTACTGTGGCTTAGAAATATTGAACTAGTCGAAAATAAAGATTTATGTTTCTCATTTTTCATCGACTGTACACATGTTTGTGAGGGGCTTCTGATCAACACACTAAGTCTCCGGTCCTGGGGGGTGAGCTCGCGGCGCCATCTTGGATTTCATCCCCTTTTTTAGTTTATCTTGAATATCTCGAAAACTATTCAATATTCAAATTACATGTGATTTAGAAAATTAAAGAGCGTACCATTACTTATAAATGAATGCTTTGATTTTTCTTCAAGCTTTAATAGTTTTTGAGATAATTCGTATCAAAGTGGATGAATTTGTAAAAAAATTATAGTTGATAGTTCAGTCGACGAAAGGTTTGAAAAAAAAAAAAAACATTAAATCGTATAGTTTTGAAAATTGATAAACATGTTTGTGTGGGGCTTCTGATGAACATACTAAAAGTCCCCGGTTCTGGGTGAGCTCGCGGTGTCATCTAGGATTTCATTCCCTCCTTTTTAGTTTTTCCTGAATATCTCGAAAAGTATTCAATTTTCAAAATACAATTAATTTAACAAATTAAAGAGCGTAAAATTCCCTACAAATACATACTTTTATTTTTCTTCCAGCTTTAATAGTTTCCCAGATAATGGGCCTCAAAGATTGCCGCCATCTTGGATTTCATCGACCTTTTTTTAGTTTCTCTTTAATATTTCGAAATCTATTCAATTTTTAAATCACATGTAATCACAAAATTAAAAAGCGTAAATTTCCCTACAAACTCATGCTTTTATTTTTGTTTTAACTTAAATAGTTTCTGAGAAAATGGGTCTCAAAATTTGCCGCCATCTTGAATTTAATCCCTCTTTTTTTTTTGTTTTTCTTGAATATCTCGAAAACTATTTGATTTTTAAACTACATGTAATACAATAAATTAATGATCGTAAAATTTCCAAATGCACGCTTTTATTTTTTTTTCTAGCTTTAATAGTTTCCGAGATATTTAAGAAAAACTAAAAAACGGTGATAAAATCCGAAATGGTAGCAAATTTTGAAATCCATTTTCTCGAAAACTATTAAAGCTAAAACAAAAATAAAACTATGGGCTTGTAGGGGATTTTATGCTCGTTAATTTTCTGATTACATGTGATTTGAAAATTGAATAGATTTCGAAATATTAAAGAGAAACTAAAAGAGTGGGATGAAATCCAAGATGGCGGCAGCATTTGAGGCCCATTATCTGGGAAACTATCAAAGCTGGAAGAAAACTAAAAGCACGTATTTGTAAAGAAATTTACGCTCTTTAATTTGTTAACTCAATTGTAATTTGAAGATTGAACACTTTTTGGGATACTCAGGAAAAACTAAAACAGGGGAAGAAATCCAAGTGGCGGCGCGAGCTCACCCCAGGATCGGGGACTTATAGTATGTTCATTAGAAGCCCCTAAAGAACATGTATACCAATTTTCAAAACTATATGATTTAATGTTTTTTCAAACCCTTCGTTGACTGGACTATTAACCGAAAAAATCGTTATCGAAACCGCGCCCCCCCCCCCCTTTAGCTCGGTTAACCGGGTTGTAATGTATTATATTGACATTCACGCGGATGGTTAGATAAGACCTGGTTCACTTTGATTTATTTCGTCCAAAATTTGAGACAGATCTACAATTTTGGCGCGCATCAAATTTTATTCGATAAGTTCGGTTCTCTTTTTAATTATCGTGTCCACAAATAGACAGACATAAATCCAAAAATGGTATTTTCGAACTCAGCGAGGTCTAAAACGTGTAGAAAGAAAAAAAAAATCCCGATGACGACTGTTTTGACAATTACAGTACTTTCTCTCTTTTTTTTTCTTATTTTTTTATATATATATACTTCGTATACGAGATTATTAAAATAAAGGAATAATTTTTTTTGTTTCGCTTGTATAAGAATCTTGTTGCATTTTTTACTCTGTAAATGAACATCAGGGGCAGGATTTCCCACGTTCTCTTAAAGGGCACAGTATATAAAACGACGCACACGCACGGTCTCCGCTCATCTGTTTGCGGTGCACGAACTGATCCAAACTTCTAGCGAAATCGCTCACAAATAAAAGGTGTGACGGTCTTTACCGTAAATTGTTTTATCACGCCGTGCTGCGATTTATTAACTGGATTCTCCTCGGGCACTCCATCACCTTGTCTTCCGAAGGCGAGGTAGGAAGAAGACGTACAAAAAAAGAAAAAAAAAAAAAAAGCGTGCGATCTAAAAGGGAAGGGGTGGGGCAAGAGATTCCACACCTAAGAGAAGTATTTCGGCCAGCCATCGTAATAATCGTCGCGATATCCGGTGGAGTGGTAAAAAGGGGTGAAGGGCCTTAATGAAGCCAGGAAAGTGTTGTTTACTTCGAGGGACGCCCACACCCGCCAACGAGAAGGGGCCCCCAGGCGCCTGGGCGTAGTCCGGCCCCCGTACGCCTAGCACCCCGTAATTTGCCCAGCTATGAGGACACACCCAAGCATTGACGATTTGTGTATGAAATTTTGGAGACTTTTTTTTTGTTCCCTTAGCTCGAAGTCTGTTGATGCTTTACGCTGGTATAAACAGTAATAAATTTGAGACTGAAGGCAAGATTAATCTCGTTACAATGTAGATACAAAAACTTGACTAAAATTTGAATTTCAACACCGATTTCTTAGCGGTTGGTCAACTCCAACTGAATGTTAATTTTGTCCAGAGCTGATCGAAACAGTTAATATGTAGTTTATCGTAAACAGTTTAACGCAGTGTTATTAACGCAATTTCCTATTTTTTTTCCCAGAAAAAGAAAACAGTAAAAATTAAAACTGCATAGCAAAATTAATTTAAAAAATATCTACTTATACGATAATTTAAAATACTTACAATCAAATATAAATACAGAATTACATTACAGAAACACATTTATTATCATACATGCACATACAGAATATATGGGAACTTTTAAAAGAACTTTTTAAAAAATAATCAGTATAAAGCTTGATCTGCAAAAATTCATTCGGCTAGACCAATTTCTTCGGTTTTAATAAACATACGTAAATAGATTTCTCTTTTAAAACGCTAGAAATGCTCTTTACGCACTTTCACCATACATTCTCATTAACACGTTGATCGCCATATGAATCAAATACGATTCATACGGCGATCAAATACGATTCATACCTACTATCTGATCACATGGCCACTCCTCTAATGTGGTTAAGAGATAGCAAAGAAGTAATCATCGAATTAGATAGATTGTTCGAATCTCAGACTGAGTCGTGGCGGCTAACGCATTAAAGATAGTTTTCATTAAGAAAGATGGCTTTATTATTCAAAATCCGTTTAAAGTTAATTTTAAAATTCAAACATTTCTGTTGCAATAGCGTAATTCTGACATAAAAAAATTAAAACAAAAACCGAGCCAAACATTTCCTACATCAGTCGGTCATACAAACTTTTTTTATAGGCCCCCTGGCACATTAGTGGATTATCTGGATGCAGATTTTCTATGCTGGAATGGAATCTGATTAAATAAATGTCTCTAGAAAATTATGCTTTCTTAAGAAATGCATTTGCTGATATTTCCATTTCGCTTTCTTTAAAAAATTGACTATTAATAAAAACACTTTTATGTATTTAATACTTCTACAAAATATAATTCCTACTTTATTGGATTTATTACGGCATTTCACATCTCATTCTACAAAGGAATTTTATGCATTTAGTTGAACTGGTTTAAATGCAAACATGCATGTTTTCTGAGATTTATTAGAGATTTCTCATGCTATCAGTGCTGTTCTATGGAAGCTTCGTCGTATGAAAAGAAAATAATCAATTACATCACATTTACTCTAATATTTTATTACATCAATCAAATACTTAATACAAAATGGGAAATTCTGAAAGGCAGACAAAGTTACAGATATAGTTTTAAGTACAAATTTGCTTATCTCTTCTTTAAAATTATATTCTAAAACATTCGTTGTATATTGTTGTTAAATAAAATTATTCATGGCAAAAGCATAACCATAGGAACATTTTCGAACTACAAATGAAAAGACATTTTTACAATGAAAGAGAAGAAAGATGTTAAATTAATTCTAATTTTATCTCAATACTTGTAAGGAACAACAGCTATATCTATAAACAAGCGCATTCACTGAAACTCTGCTCACCACCTTTTCTAATTAATTGACGACGGCTAGTTTTCATATGTTGCATTTACAACAATGCATCAATAACAGAAAAAAAATGGTAAATAAACAAAACAGAAACTCCAAAAATTGTCTTTTATGATTCCTTGTCTTTTTCTCAAATTTATTTGTTATGTTTTGTTGTTGTAATTAAAGTAAAAACGGCTGTTTATTCGAGTAACCAACTGCTGCGCAAAGCCGTGATAGCTGAAAGTTCGTACTAAAGATCTCTTGATAGCCATCTGCTCTCATAATATTTAGAAAGAAGTAGATAAAAGAGATCTAGCGATTTCTGTCTAAGCATGCGCAGCTGCTTATGGAAGGTAATAGAGGTTTTTGTGAGAGGCAATATTTAGATTTCACCTTTGAGTCAGCAAGAATTTTTTTCATTCCTCATATATTTACAAAATAAAGATTTATTGATATAGGGAGTGGAACTATTTGACACTCTAAATCAAGGACCGCCCTGACAACATAGCATCAGAAGTTTCACAGGGGCAAAAAACAGCCTCACAAAGAATTCTGTCTTTTGCAAGACGTTTACATTTTTTTGCTAAACGAAGCACAACTGAAAGGAGCGATGCTTCTTTGAAGGGAAGGAAAATGTTTAATACAAAAGGCAAGGTTTAACCAACAAGATGCAGTTAAAAAAAGAAGTCTCTCTCGAGTTTTGATGCAAGCCTCATATAGCAGCCTTACTAAGATTAGTTATATGATCACATTCTTTATGACCACAGCTGTGGTCGGTACCCATTGTACTTTGTCGCTCATCCACTTTTCAAGGATAAGAATCCATTCTTACCACCACACGTGCACGATGTGAAAGATAGCTTGATCTCTTTTTGCCTTTTTTTAAAAGAGGATCCGAGAAACCGCTAAAGGGCAAGGCGTAATCTCTCCTTTTTACCACGGGCAACAATTGGAGATCGAAGCTCCAGATAAGTCAGCGGAAAGTGAAAATAAAAACCCTTAAAGGTTATTATTCAAATCACTCTTAACAGCGATCGCCCCTTCCCTTCCTTAAAAGAGCAAACCCCAGGACGAAAAAAAGATGGATTAAAAGAGGTTGGTGTTAAGTTAAGGAGGGGGCTCAAAGGGTTATTTCTGAAACGGAAGAGCCTTATTTTGTTACGTTTCCATTTGCATACTGGACAATAAACGTGAGAAGTATGGCCGTGAGAAGCGTATAAAAATGGGCAACTTGTATGGCTTCGATGCGACTCTTCAGAATGACGCCCAAAGAATTTCTTGCAATAGACCAGTGGAACACAAGTGATTCACCAATATGAAATGTTTCATAGACGTTTTTCATGCCTATTAGAGAATAAACAGTATTAAAATTAAGGCGATAATTGACATGAAATTTAGACCTCGAAACATTACTTCGCTGATAATTCTGCTTGTCCACAATTTCCAATATCTAAATTGTTAAAATTATACATGTTTCATTATTGCAATTCAATTTTGAGTACGGTTTCTGTTAAAAATTATTCACCGATAAAAGCATAAAAAACATAAGTACACAGAGTTATTTGTACAAAAAAAAAAGATGACCAAAAGCTCTACAACAATCAATAACACAATACAGGACAAGGGATATAAGTAGGATAAGTCAACATAAAATTTTTCTATAAAAAATTCAATGAGCAATGAGAGAAAGGATATAACTTAAGCGTTTATGCAGCCCATAAAGATTTTCAAGTACAATTTTAACAACAAAAAAAAAATAATGTAAAGCGAAACAAAATAAACAGGTTCAACAGGTTATAGCAATTTTATACACTGAACTCAATAGAGTCATGTATTCCGAAACTCAATTTAATTAATGTCATTCATCAATATCATTAATTCCATTCCCAGTAAATGTCCTTTGGAAAGGTTTAATCATAAAGGACGAAGAAAATTAATGACGCTTTTAAGATTAACATTATTAATCCAACAACTATAATTATTGTGCGATTACACGACATCAATAATTATCATTAATTAAGATTAGGATGATATTATTTAATAGTTTGATATATGGCGGAAGTTGCTTGAATGAAATTTAAAAAAAAGATATTAATAAGAAAAGATGTAAATAAGGAAACGGATTACGAAACAAGAGACAATGTACAACAAATGTTGTATTTTAGACAATACAATAAAAGTAAAACCTATCCCCTATAATGTTTTATTTAAAACTCAGAATTATCAAGACAAGAATGTAGTAAACATACGAGATAATGCAAACGGTAGAAATCCGCCCGAGTAGCAAAACTCAAACTGTAAGTTTCATTTTATTAATTTGAAAGAGGGAGAAACTTTCAATTTAATATGGAATTTTTTTTGAATACCAAAGACAAATTGTGTGTTTTTTTTATAATGATTTTGCTGTTAAATGTCAGATTTCAACAGAAATTTGACATTTAAGATAAAAAATCCTCAATGAAGAGCACTAAGTTCCTCGGCAAAGATATAGCAAGATTAATAACGCCCTAGGCATAGTATTTTTTCCCGACTCCTCTCAACACATTTGGTTTTAAAAAGCTGAATAACCATGTTATTTGTCATCAACAAGACTGATGCCACGTCTTCTAAATCTCTTGAACATCCTTCCAGTGGCGGCTCGTCAGCTCAGAAACTAGCAGTGTTTCAAAAAATATTTATTAAGAGAATACACTTTTAAAAAGTTTCTTTACCCATAAGCAACCCAATTTTTTAAATTTCACAGCGAAATATGAAGTTTATTGCATTTCTAACATATTAAATAACAAGTTCCATCTAGTTTTGTCAACAGCAAATTAAGTGAATGTTGTTGTGATGATTTTGCAGACGAAAGTCCCCTCCACCACACACACATTTCCCCCTGACATGCATTTTTCATATTCAATTTTTCTCTCATCGAAAGTTGTGAAAATATGGGTTTTTTTAAAGGAGGGGGAGGGGGGGGGGAAGAGCATCAGATGGCCGCGCGACAAACCAGGGCCTGTGGGAAATCAGCTCTGGTATCTCTTAAGTTCAAAGGGAGAAATGGTTGCTCTTCTCTCCGATTTATCACTTGGCTGCGAGCAGTGGGCGAATTTGGTGATTCCTCGGGCTGTTCGCTGTGCAGCCTCAACTTGTTGATTAATTTTCAATCTTCTTGTATCGTTTTTATTACTCTCGTTCCCATTTTCTTTGTCATCGAACTCTCAGAGTGGAAAAGTAAGCAAACAAGATTAAAAAGGAAAATGCCAGTTTTTAAATTAATTTCAGGGGGTTTTGCAGCTGTGCAGCCCTAATGGATGAGCCACCACAGCAGAAGCAACAAAAGCGAAAAATTTCCTACTATTATTCACCGCCACATTAAATTACAGTTGAAACATTTCACAGAAAAAAGACAAATATTCAAACAAGTTTTTTAATGCGTTGAAAGTTCTCCTGCCATCCTTTCATGAATCAACCTTGTTCACTACTTCTTTCTAAGCATTTGTGCATTTTATTTTCGTAACCGGAAAATTTTAGTATAACAAATACTGATCCTGAGAATCAGCATTTTGTAAATGTTTCGGAAGTCACAATGAGTTACGTCAGTAATATATTTCCTAAAGCTAATTATAAGAAACTTTTATGTAACAGTATAACAAATTTAATTCTACATTATATTACATGTATAAGTTATTAAAAGCTCCCATTTATTTTGTTTTCGTTTCTTATTTATATTATGAAATAGCAGTAGAGATTAGAGATGCAAAGTACGATCGAAACAAACAAGAGATTAAACAGAAAAGGTAAAATACATCAAAGGCATTAAATGATATTAATTCGTTTGGCATTAAGTATAGAAAACCTAATTTTAAAATGTATCCATCAAGGTTCTACAAATATATGAACCTCGATTACAAAAATGTATGAGCAAAGTATTAATTAAACAGGTTCGACAGAAATGGAAAATATACTTAAACAAGCAGAACTCCCAAATTATAAATAAACGCCGCAAGAAATAATCTCCAAATTTCTTTATATGCATGACTCTCGATTTCGAGAAGAGATTCATATACGTAGATATAGATTTAATACAATTATCGGCATCCAAAACTAGATGAATCAATTTGTTTCAACTAGACGAGATAACGGAATCTAAAGTTCAGGATCAGCACACTTTTACGATCTTCATTAAAAGTTTTACCCTCATTTTAGGTCATATCGCAGTCACCGTAGAAAACTTTTCATTACTTCTAGCCGGAATCACATTTCTTTGATATAAGAGAGAATTTGATTGGCAGATAGAAGTTTTAATGGGAATGTACAAAACAACGGGACTACCTCAAATTTAGATCAGATACATGCTAAAATACAAACAGTGACTGCTTTTGCATGATATTTTGACTAATAGAGTGTACTTTTGCGACTTTAGAGGGAATAGATTTCTGTTTAATGCACAAATAAATTTCTTGGGTTTTTTTTGTACTTGAATCCTTTTTATTAATATGGCATTTCCTCACTTTGACTATATTCTTTTAAAGAACATAAGAAAGAAGCTTTCTATAACAATAAAGTCCGATAAACATAAACTACGCTCCTATGAGCCTAATTATCAGAAACTGTGAATACCAAGAATTAAGTTGTAGACAGGGCAGTCGAGAGCCGAGCCGAGGGCAAAGTACTGGCATATGGGCCTTTGCACACTGACATTCGAGTCCCCCTTGTGAACTATACCTATGGTGACTTATCAGTGAAATCAAATCTTTCTTCCGGTTTCCCGGTAAGTCACGCTTTGTTCAAAAAAGAAAAACGGACTTCTAAACACCAAACTGTAATTTCGATTAATATAATAAGGATGCGCAAGTTTCATAATCAGAGAAAATAAATGTAAAAATATAGTTCAATTCATGACGTGCTTCATTTGTCAGGAATAAAAATAAAAAAACTCTTGAAAATAAGAAAAATCCTTATATTTCTGCCGGGCCCCGAGGATTTTGCTCCCGCACCCTCTCTCGGCAGACCTAGTTGTAGACAAGAAATATGTATTATTAATCATAGCAGTCATTAGATATAATAAAAGACGCGATATTACGCCAAACAGGAAAAGTACTGTTTAAGTAGCGTTAGCGATAAGAGTAACGTTTCGCTGGATAAGTGTATTTATTCACTGTCAATGAATTTATTAAATAACCGTATGGGAAAATAAGAACTCATCTGCTATCTCTTGGTTAACTAATGATGTTTTGGCGCCTCAAAAGCTATCCTTATTTCACAAAATCATAGGAACTGCTGGACTTCGGGACTACAACATAATAGTACTGTCTACTTACATAGTGTTTTGTTGTAGACGATAAACCACCCCCTTCTAAACGTTCTGGCGGAACTGAGGCGACAACATGGCGGCCGGTGACAATGACGGTGGGTTGAGAATACGGTTTAGAAATTCCAGATTTGTACAGAATACAATCTAGCATACATCGCTTCATGATGGAAAAGAACCAGGGGCGCCAAACTTACCAGCATCTCGGTTAATTGAAGGGTTCTACTAATCGACGCGCAACTAACACTGCGCGAGTTTTTTCCTTTGGACGTGGTTGATGTGGCGTAAAAAGTTTGAGGGGGGGGGGGGAACAAGTCAGAAACAGCGGTAGTAGCAGCTGACAAGAATGTTGTCAAGACTTCAGAAGAGTCTCTTAGTTGTAGGAATACGAGCTGGAGACCTAAAAAAAATTCTTAAGAAACGGAAGCAGCAGTTTTTTTTTTTTTTTTTTGGGAAAAGTTCTGGTTTGAAGAAAATGAGTTAAAAGAAAATCCAGCACCGTTAACTGTGTCACAGAATGTTAAGCAAATAAAATGTATATAAAATTAAGCAAAAAGGGCCACTGTAACTACTGATGGAAATATATACCAATTGTTATGAAAAATAAAGGGTACATTCTATAAATAAATACAAGTATATGTGATATTACTGTTATGACATACTTCTAATTCACGAGTTCTCTATCATATGGAATATTTAATAGTTTTTTTTTATCATTTCAAACAAATAACTTTCCTAAAACAAAAAAAATTATTAAGTAAAAAAAAGTTTTATTTTAAAATGAAAAATAAAATATGAATCAGTAAGATATTTCAATATGAATATCCTAAAATTATTTACTGACGACAAAAAAAAGAGAAGAAGTATTAAACATCTGTCAAGTAAAAATGTAAATAAAAATACATGTAGCCGTTTATTAAATGCTATGCAGCAATAATTATTGTATCACCTATCAAGGATCACTTGCATGATAACTCAATAAACTAATAAACCGATATCCTGATTGTTCTATTAGTTTATTGAGTCAGCGGTTCCGAATCCTGGAGTTAATTTTTTCCTGCCAACAACTGTATTATTTAGTTTCAATGCATATTCTCGCGCAAACACAATTCAACAAAAATTGATTGCATTCATCGAGACCTGCTTGCTCGATAATAGCTTCTTCTCAGTTGTTAGCTGATAAAATTATAGATATCCTGCATACAACAGAAAGTACTTCCACATATCAAAAGGAAAATAACCAAATCCAATTGAGAATAACTATTTTTTTGGGACCAGACCCCTAAGCAGATGGTAAACTGACACAGAAGATAAATCAGTCAAGAAACTTTGTTTCAGCACCTGACATACTACTGGCTGCAATGTCAACAATCCGAAAATTATCTTCATGATCTTGTATTCAGAAGGCCCGTTTTGCTACCAACTCAATCACCAAGAGCAGCTTTATGGCCTGTGACTAAGGGTGTTTCTTTCTAGTAATCTTTTATCAGCAGGATCGGATGTATTTCCGCCTCGAGCCATTAATATCAGGCAAGAATAAAAAAAAAGACATACATTGATCATTAATCAATGCAAACAGCAGGAAAGCGGACAGGAGGAATATGCAAGTAATACGCATGGGGAGTTCCTGAAACAATTTTTCAACATTTGGTCGTGAAAACCATAGTTCCGCAGAGAATTTTATAACCTAATGTTTGATGATGCGCATGAGTACAGGTAAGAGAAAGAAAAAATGAAATGTCCATGTCAATTTTTGAAAACTTGTGCCTCATTGCGTGTAACGGTATGAAAAAGCTAAAAATATAAACTTTTTTTTAGTATAATTAGCAAATAAAATCCATCCGATTATAACATAACATAAAATTTTCTCGATTCGGTGCGTGAATGAAAAACTCCAAAACAGCTATCAATATTGAAGCATTTTACGACGAACGTCTAATTAAAAAATAAAATAACACGAAATCTGAACAGAAAATTTAGTAAGATTTTCATGGCTTTCAGATGTCAGTTAACATTTATAAAATAGTACAGACTATACCACTTTTGTAAATTTTATAAAATTCCATAAAAGATAAGAAAGGATTTTGCTGTTGTGTCGGACTGTAGCCGAGTGTCAAACTACAAAAATTCCGAGCAGCCAAGGTCAATAATTTAACATATTTACTTACACACATACGGGTTTTAACATAACTATTTGGGATCAGGCAGTGTCATCGAATGGAAGCGCTTCTGATCAATCACAATTCTCAGTGATTTTCACTCAATCAAGTCCAATCCAGACGACCATCAAGCAAAAAAAAAACTTCAGAACACCTAAAGTGATCACTCTACGTTAGCCGGGACAATCACGGTTTTTGACTCTTCATACCTGCTTGAAAAAAAAATGTTCGGTTCTGAAATGATTGTCCTGGGTTGTTCGTCTTTTAATGCCTTTGTAGTAAGTGAAAGTTTTTAAATAAAAAAAAGAGATTTATTAGATTTGAATTTTTAAAAATTAGCTTTTAATGTATTCTCTTTCACAACTTTTACTATAAATAGAATACACCTTGTTTCAATTTCGGTATTGAGAAGTACAATTGGTTTCCAAATGAGTTAAATTAAGATGGATTAAAAAAAAAAGGATTTTGATTATGAAGAGAAACTAAATTTTATTAAAATACTAGCTGAAAACCAGGCGTTGCTCGGTATTCATATTTTTTCATATACCGGCCTCCTGAATTTCCCTCCCCTACAAATATTGTCACTAACTTCCTCCAACAAACGCGGAAATTCTCCTAAGTAAGATGTTAATAAACTCTTCGTCACGTGGAATGCAAAAACATGCATCTTCGATAAACAGCTGCTTTCTTTAATCATCTTCACTTAAAACGTAGTTAAGTTCTTAATAATCACATAAAAAATTCGCAGGCCACAACCGTATAATAAATACTTCAGTAACATTCTTTGTATTTATAGAATTCAAGCAAAAATCTATGCGAATTCACATATTAAAGAAAATAGAAATCTGAAAGAATCAGTGTCCCTTTTCTGTCAACTGGCTTTGTTCTAGAAGCATTATATTTTCAAGTCGTAATCTTATCCATTGGGAAAAATCTATTTGGAATTTAAGTGAAATGAGATGATTTATTTTACACTCAGTGCATTGTTGTTACTACTTTCAACCGAAAAAATAAACAAATACGTATGCAATTACATTATTCACCAATTTTTCAGTTGGCGAACATGCGCGCAACTACGACTAATTTTCATTTTTCAACGAAAACATCACATACCAAAGGCGAACTTGATTCAAGTTAATTACAACGCCTCAACAAGTGGACAATTTTCCACAGTCAATTATGGATCATGGGCGGATCTAGTTTAAACAAGTCTATCGAAAGTGGACAGAAAAAAGAGGAAAAGGGTATACATATATATATGAACGCTCCAAGATCAGGTTTGGTTAAAATAAAGGTGGAATGGGTTGATGGATGGTTCGGAGCAACCATGCTAACCTACGTAAGTAGCTAAAGAAATAATAACATCGAATGGAAGAGAAAAGAAAATCTGTTCTCCAAAAGTGATATGATGAGGTTAGTGCACTTCCTTCGCCCGCGGGTGAGCGAGGTCGCTCGGATCACGGCCACTGGACAGCTTGAGACTTACGAATGCCCTCTTTATTGATGGGTTACATAACTGGCAATTCCTTGCACACACTTTTTCCAATCCAATCGGACTCGGACGAATAACGAGTCAACATGTGGAAAATTTCGTGAGATCGAAGCGTAAAGAACGTTACAAGAATAATTTTAGAATTCTACAGTTCTCCAAAAGTGAACAAAGCCAATTTATTAAGTCAACCCATCCTTTGCAGGGAACAAGTTTTTGATGTCCTCCATACAGTATTGATGGAGTTTACTGGCGCAAAAACCACTGTTGATTATGCTGACCATACAGTAATGAACAGTTTATGCTTTGAATTGTCCACACAGGAATTTTCAAACTCATTTCCCTCTCGACAACTTTAAAGTTTATATATATAAAAAAAATACCTTTTCGGCAAGCTTGAAGGCAAAGGTAGATTCCTTTACGCTAATGTTACAAAAGTAATGAAATATTACATATTGATCAATACAGACATAGCCAATGACTTCATTGTTTCTACACATTGCAATATTTACGTTGTGATTCTGTTCTCATGACATTTAATTTTTTACTATATCAAGGTTTTATCATTCCATTTTTCATTCCAAGAGTTTATGCTAGATTTATTGCTCAGTAAATTGGTCAATTTTTTTTTATATCCCAACACATAATCATTCAACAAGTAGGAATCATAAAGCAATAAATATCCCAGCAGCGCAAATATCCCTAGATAACATAAGCCAGCCTATCTGAAATAGTAGCAAGAAATTGACACTTCACACGAATGAAGAACGACTCTAGATTAGTTTATTTAATCTAGGTTACCATATAATTGTGCGAACATTACTTTGTCATATGGTAAAATCACATGACATGAAACATTTAAACATTATTAGAATGGGCTCATTTAGAGAACTTCCTGGTTACAGAGATAATACTCACTAAATTCTTATCACATAAGAGAATAAAAATTATTAAACATTGCGAGTTCTAAATTTGACACGTGTGTTTAAAGATAGGATATCAATGCAGCCATTTTTTACAGGAAATTTAAATCTCCATCGACAGTTAAAAGAAAATACTCGGGCAGAAAACCCCAAAACAATTTTAAAGTTAATGATATATCTTTCAATATAAAAAAGGATAAAAGGAACTCTTATATATCTATCTTTTTTTGGCTATTTTATATTAAATTTATTAAACAAATCTTGGTGCAGCCATGTTTAGTTAAATATGAAATTAAAGTAATCTGTCAAATTAACTAATTATCAAATTAACTATTAAAATGAACTGTTTACCTAAATAAATTTAAATATTTACTTAATTGTGACGATATCTTCACTAAAACCTTATTTATGGCTCATAGTATATGCCAGCAATCTTAATCTTGTAATGATCTAATAATTATCTTAATTTAAATAAAAGTTATTGTGTCTGTCTGTTTGCTCCACATCTCCTCCTAAACCACTGGACTAATTTCAACCAGACTTTGCACACTTTTTATTTAAGACAAGAGAAAGTTCACCTTAACTTTTCAAAGCCCAAAAGTTACTTACAATTTCAGTTAATTAAAAATTAAGCAAGGCGCTTTTCCGCGATATCTTTGGAAAACATTATCTCACGAAACTATTTTTACACCTTATTAATTTTTTTTAAAATTAGCATTTCAGTGACAAAAATTTCATTTCCATACAATTTGTTTCTCTCATTTTAATATTTTTTCAAAATCAATTTTATACAGAATTTGTAACAATATTTTTTATTGTTGAAAAACAAGAATAATATGAATATATATAGTTGCCAGAATACATTCACAGAATTCTAAACTAATGCTAAAAGAAAATTTTAAAAGTAGACGATTAACAATTTATATCAGGACCAAATAATGATTGATTTATTCTCATTCTTTAAATTAATGAATAATTAACTAGTTAATTTAATTGTTTCAAAATATTCATTGAAACCTTTCTTTCTTTTATTTAAGTAAATGTTAACGAAATTTGAAGTACCTATATAACAAATAATAATTCAAGGAGAAAACAGCTGTTTTTAAAAATCGTTTGTTTCAATTCATATTCTCATTTTCATTAAAAACGTTTCAGATCAGAAAAGGAATTTGTGTATTATAATTTTTATACAATAGTAGTTTTTACATTAAAAATGTTAGACATGAAAGCATTTTAATCCGGAGCAAAGCCAGGTATATTAGCTTGTTTACCGTAAGTGGAAGTGAATGCTGTTGAGGGAAGCACATAACTTCTAAGTAATTCTTGCTGTCAAAAAACTTTCAATATAAAAGTTGTTCGTTATGATTATGTGTTAATTCCCCTAATTGAAAGTTTCTTTCTATCTGCAATCGTAACAGAGTAATGGGGAAATGATAAATTGGGTAAGGGGATTGAAAGTGGCATTTTAGCTCATAACTTATAAAAAATTGTAGCTATCAAAAAAGTTTCAATACAAAAGTTTATTCCCTTTAATTTATTCCCTCGCCGATTAAAATCTAATCAAAATTACTCTAGGTATCGTGTTCACAAGATAACATGGGCAAAAGCGTTATATTTTATATATATATATATATATAATCAGATGAATAAAGGCTCTTTTGTCAGTATTTATGAGGTTTACCATTTCATGTCATTGAAATATATAGCTGCTATCGGAAGATCTTTTGCGGTTTCTAGAGAAGGAATGAGAAAAGTAACCAGAGGGAGTGGTCTCCCCTAAAATTTCTCGTATACTTTCTAACACATGTGGAGAAAAAATAAGCCAAAAGCTAGTAAAACGCATCAAGCGTCTCTAGCACAGTTGGAGAAAAAAGTCGTAATAGAAAACCTCATGCACAATGCCAGAGTGCTTAAATAAAAAAGCATGAAAAACAGAACAGAAGAATCAATTGGCACTAACTTTCGTTTTGTTAATAACAATTAATTTCGCTTTGTCCGAGTGAAAATAATCAAAATCCACTAACAGAAAAAAATGCATTACCAATTACAAAATAAAACTAACCGTAAATTAAATATGCAACCCTTTTCAAGAAAATGTTTCTTTGTGACTGACTATGATTCACCGGAATGAAAGCGAAAGGCAGATCTAAATGAAGCGAACAGCTTCAATCCTCATGACAAAACTGTGAACCAAATTTTATCCATCTAGCTATTCAAGTTTTTGAGTTATAGTGTTCACATGAACGCGGACAGACAGACAGACTTCCCGAGGACGGATTTTGTCCAAAATTTGATAGAAACCTACAAATTATGTGTAAAGATCACATACCAAATTTCATCCCCGTATCTCTAATAGTTTTCGAGTTATCGTGCCCACAGATCGACGCACAGACAGATATAATTCCAAAATCATATTTTTCGGACTCAGGGAGGCCTAAAAAGTGGAGATTCGACAAAATATCGAATTCGAATTTTTTTTGACG
Organism: Araneus ventricosus; assembly: GCA_013235015.1. Taxonomy (NCBI): domain Eukaryota; kingdom Metazoa; phylum Arthropoda; class Arachnida; order Araneae; family Araneidae; genus Araneus; species Araneus ventricosus. The sequence continues at coordinate 161,605 of BGPR01001218.1, read as the reverse complement.
ATTACAATACTTTCTCATTGAATACTTCGTGTACGAGAAAGTAAAAAGACGTAAAATGATGCTTTAAATGAGGGCCTAGGAGTTTCTACGGTTTAACCTGTTTATTTTTTAAAACTTATTTCACTCTAACAGGAAACGTGTTTTAACGTAGGACTACGTTCCTCCCATTGGGGTCTCAGGAAGGAATTTGATTCACACGCCAAAACGCCACAAAAAACGTTGTATGGGAGATCCTCTATATCTCGGTAACTACATACGTTAAAAATATAACTAATGTCTTATTTTAGAGATAAAGAGTAACAACAGAAGTTACAAAAAAAAAATGAAAATCGGAATTGTAGTTCAGCGACTACTGAGTCGCAATGTTGGGCAAAAATATGCATGAATTTCAAATCATCGACCGATCCTACACAGAATTGTAACATATCCACGCACGATTGAAGAATTCAAAACAAAGGAATTGACATTGTAATATATTTTATTAAGGAATAAAACAATTTACATCGTAACATTAGTTTCATTTTTTTTCGCCAATTTTCCATACATTAGTATTTCAGAGAAACAAAAGAGAATTGAGAGTAACTCCGAGAAACAAAAGAGAATTGAGAGTAACTCCGAGAAACATAAAAGATTTGAGAGTAACTTCGAGAAACAAAAGAGAATCACGAGTAAATTCGAGAAACAAAAGAGTATTGCGAGTAACAAAGAGAATCCGAGAAGCTTCGAAAAACAAAAGAGAATCGCGAGTAAAAAGGATAAACAAAAGAGTCACGCGAGTAAAGTAGTTCTACGTCTTTAACATAAGCGGTTGTTTGAAAAAGACAGACTCCCGTCATTTTTTTAAAGCATATTTGGATACAAGATAAATTATTTCACGAAAACTCTTTCCATTAGTCAGTTTCTAAAACTGAAATTCATTTTAAGAATTATTTTATCACAAACGGAAATAAACAAATCAAACAATATATCAGAGATATGATATAAATCATTGTAAAAGGCAATTAAGAAAATTTTAACGCAATAAAACGAGAATCGCAGAGCACGGTCATTTTTACATGACTTAAGATTCGAAAGCACCGATGAAAAAAAAAGTGTGCCAGCGTAAAAAAAAAAAAATGTAATTAATGTGTTGGAGATTTTCACAATTTTATAAAATTCCTCTAGTGATTCTCAGTAAAATTATCTCCGGAACAAAAAATTTGCCCATATCTGTTGGTTCATAATTATAAACCATGGAATATCATTTTTTTTTCTAGAAATTTCCTTTCTTTAATTTCTAAAAGCTTTTGAAGATCCCTCCAAAGCAAAACATTTCTCTAGCATATTTTTTGCAGTGTAAATACAATAAAACTTCTCTAAGCGGCTACGCCCGAATAGTGGTCACCCCTCCCAATGGCCACTTTTGTTTGGCCCGAAGTTTCGACCCATAGACATAATGTTAAAATAACCTCTATTAAGGGCCACTTAAACCCCTCTGAGCGGTCAGGGGGGTGCCCTCACAAAGGGAAGAAAGTAAGGGGAAAAAAAATCATACACTCAAGAACAACGCTGGAAGCCAGATCGAAATTAATCATTCCTTTCCTAATTCTCTCTACCGGGGTTGGGCATTCATGCGTTCATTTGTCCCTTTCGGACCCTATCAAAGAAGCTGCTAATATCGATTGCAACCATCGGCAAACGAAACTTGCAGCTCATCAGACATTAGGAAAAACAGAAGAAATTCCTGACCATTTCTCAATACCGACCGACGAAAAGATTAGGGATTTAGTTTTCCAATTAAAAGAAAAGAAAATTGAAAAATGTTATCCCTGAAAAAGCTGAAAGATAATAATAACAATAAAAATACTTTATATTTTTTCAAAAAAAAAAAAATCGAATCAAGTACTTTCTTCGAACGGAGGGTGGGCGATGTAGAGAGGTTTCACTGTAATAATATAATGCCAAAATAAGACTTTTTGACATCCATTGAGACTTTTGAATACTCCTTGAGAATGTTTTCATATTTCGAAAAGCATGTAGGGGACGAACAAATAATTAAATTGAGAGCAGTTGAATAAGTTTTTCGAATTGCTTAAAACACGATAAAATTTAGATAAAAATGCCTAATCAAATTTAAGAAACGAGTAATTTCAGCACCATTTTCTTCAGTCTCTGCAACGGAGATTTTAAAGGGGGGGGGGGTTTTAGATGCGTCAACGCAATAAAAACGCGACGCAAACAACAACAACCCTTCAAGTATGTCGTAAGGTTACAACGGTAAAAGAAAATAAAGAAATTAAAGTACTTATTAATTTGCTGACATTTCTTCTCTTTTTTTCACTTCCCCTTTCCTTCCACTTACATGAGCCACTTCTTTCGATCTGAGTTTTTAAATTCTTAATAGGATCCTCAAAATTGCCATGATCTTTTTTTTCATAACTATTTTGAATCCATAGAAACAATTCACAACAACAAACCGCAGCAACCGCAAGTTAAAACACGGAGCGTCATTTTGTACATCACACGCACGAAAATTTAAGATGTTCTAATAGATAACCTTATGAATCATTCATACCGTTTCTTGTTATACAGTAGAACTCATGTAAATAAACGAAAGGTATACTTTGCAAACAGATTAACGAAACAAATTCTTTCTAGGCGAATGTTACTCTTTTGGCCTAAAAAATCAAGGAATCGATAAGTCCAAAGAACACAAATATTAATTTTTCTGTCTAAAATTTGTAAATCTTTTACTCTTATACCCGTTTTATTGTTTAAATTTTAGAATTGGATCAAAACAGGTGAAGCGTATGAATATTATTTCTTCACATTGTTTTCGCACTTCACAAAAATAGTTAATATGAAAACGCTCAATTTTTTTTATGAACATTTGGGGTTTCTCAACATTTGGTAACCGGAAGCGGATTTGTCTTCCACTTGTAGTTTTATGGCAAACTTCATCTGAAGACTTTTGTTTTGAGTGTGCGGGGCTTATGGGGTTTAAATCTGTAGAAGCATATGAACGTCCTCGCATTAGTGAGGCATGGAAGTCTGAAGAATGGGTGATCACTCAGATGTATTCCTCATCACCTGATCACAGTTCAGAATTACAAGGTGCATACTTAATATCCATAACACATTATAGCTTTGAAAAGGGGTTTGAACCATATTCTCTGCCACATCCAAATGTTAAACACTAAAATGGTGCTATGAAGCAGCTGTTTGTTACCTCTAAACTGAAAGCAAGAATCCAGGGGGTTGCAATAAAATATACATCCTATACTGAGTGTCTGGTAATTCTTTATATTTTCTAGTTAGTATAATGGGCATGCAAATTATTTCTTCTAGTTAACATAAAAACAAACAAACACAAAATTTTTTGGAGATAAAATTTGTCAAGTTTTCTGAATACGTTTTGTCTTATTTTTATTCAGAGAAGAGGGGTTAAAATGAGTTTTAGGCACTTTTTTAAAAAATTGTTATTAAAAAATCAGCAAATCTGCTTTTTTTAAAGGACGAAAAGGATGTAGGTGAAGCAATATGATTTTAAACATTATTAAGGTTCATATAAGTTGACGAAAAGAAAAGCTTTTATTATTCCCATAAATTTTGATGCGTATACAACTAGTATCTTAATATTATATAGTGTTTATGAAACGCTTCTGGCCAGATGGAAAAAAAAAAAAAATTCTTTCAGAATTAAATTTTAAAAAATGCAACAATGATTCAAAAGAGAAAAATACAGATATCTTTCTGTATCACAAACTGAATACTAAGAAATGTTGCAAGCAGGTAGTTGCAACATAAAGTACGAATTAAAACCATCAGTTTCTCTTCCAATAACTATGGTTGTTGCATGAAGTAAGTTTCATAACTTTCCAAGATAAAAGCTTTCACTGATAGAAGAACACACACAAGAAACACCTCAGATGATGAAATGATAACTAAATACTGGAATACCTTCTTCAATATGAGTAAACTAAACATCACCAGATGAATGAAAGGTATTTAAGGCAAAAAGAGGGAAAATGTAGATAAAAGATAGCTATCATACCAGACAGATGATTAACCTTTTCATCTCAAGAGCGATGACATTATTAAACATTTTCCCTCGCAATCACTTTTAATCGCGCTATTTTTCTTTTTCATGAAAGATGTTTGCGAAATAATTTAATTTCAGATATCATATAGTTATGTTAGAAGAGCTGGAATTCAAAAAAAAAACTGTTTTCTGAAACTTTTTATCGAAAGTAATGACGTCCCGTGTTAAACGGGACAGTTTTGCTTTTTGATTCTTTATCCCGTTTTTTACTTACACGTAAATAGTTCAGATTAAATAAAAAAAAAAAAATACTTGTTTTAATTTTTGAAAAGTTAGAATCTAGAGAATTCTCCATTTTACTTTACACAGAATATGTTCATCCTAATGTGAACAATGGCGATGAATTAGTCCGAAGCAAAATATATTATTAATGCCTCTAATGCTCTCTTTCTACTTTTTAATAAAAAGTTTTAATAAGAAACTACTTAATTACTTACAGGTTATTATTTATTTAGTTTTATCTAACTTGCATCAAATAAGTAATCCTATGAGAAGCTAAAACCCACTCGTTTCTGCTTAAAGATGTTTTGTAAGCATTCAATGAAATGCTGCTATTATTTCTCAAGTATTTGAAAGTTTCTGAACAGGACTAATGTAAAATAAATTAACAAGACATTCAAGAATTATAAAAGAAATATCTAACAATAAAGAATTATAAGTATTATACTTCGGACTGCATTTTGTAGCAAATCAATAGGCTTACTTTTAGGTGAATAGAGTTGTTCTTACGAATAAAAACCGCTATAAAAACTTCATTTTTCTTCAGTTAATGTTTGCAAGTTACTGTATCAAAACAATACCTTTTATAAAAAGATTCCAGAAACCAAAATAGTAATTTGCTTTTCATTTACAGAATGTTGTATGCGCGAGATTCCGCACTGAGTTCATCAGTCAACTCTAGCGCATTATTTTGTGCGTCGTGTGTTATTATTTGCAAAATTAGCAACTCACTGACCATAGTCTACGCGCCAATTTTAAAATTTCCAAACTATTAAAAATCTTCCGCATTCTCTACTACATCCGTGATCAATCTGATATCCAGCATTAAACCTATTATTATTTTCTAAACAATTAGATAATACATTTGAAATTTGCAAAAGTTGTAGTTTCATTCTAGAGTCATCACAATGGTGACAAAACTTATCGTTATCACATTGATTGACAATGTGATCAAAACTACCATATTTGCTACAAGTTGAAAGCTGACATCTTGGAGACGCAACTTTGAAAATATTTACAGTACACACCCGCTGTATTATCAAGACTTATAAATGCAAGAATCCAGGGCCGGCCTGAGGGGGTTGCGAACAGTGCGAGCGCACAAGGCTCCGCGTTGCTGACTGATTTTGCAAAACGAAAATTGATTGTATTGATTTATTTAACGGAAATTTGTCGTCGAGTTTTGCCTTACAGGACACAATATTACTAACATTACAATATTTATTTAAAAATAATTCATTCGAATTGCATCTAAATTTTGCTCCCTTTCTAAAATCATACTGACCTTACAAATTACCACCGCATCTGCAGAAAGATCTTTCTCATGACTAGAAATAATAATAATAATAAAAAAATACTCGATATGAAGCATCAGTGAAGCACGATTGATCTCCTTAACCGTTTCATTTATCGAATCCGCATTAACCAAAAAATTAAATTGTGATCATATTATCAACGAATTTACTATAAAACATATAAGAAAATGAAAGAAAAATCACATACTGTAAATATTATTCTAGGAAGTCGCATACCAAATTGTATTGCCCGCATACCCGCTCTAGACTAGTAGGGTTTCTTCATCATCGTGGATACCAGATTAATTGTATTTATAATCCAATTATTTTTATTATTTGATTTATTAACGAATTTTTGCGTGATTGAAATCTTAACTTTTTAAAAATAATTTAATTATTTATCATTTTTGTGTATTTCCTTTAGTAGTTACAATACCAAATTGTGCAATGTAATAAATAGCAACAAATTATTCTCTTTTATGAATTTTTTTTCAAGGTCTCACAAGTCAATTTTGCACCAGGTCACTCTTTAGTTCAGGTCGTCCCTGCAAGAATCTAAAACCAATGCGCAATTATTTCCTTTTCTAGGGGGGATAGAAAAGTCTACGGAGGAGAGAGGTTCATTTTTATCATTTGATAAAACGAACAGCAACTAGATTTTTAGAGAACTTGAATAAAAAAAGCCATAAAAAATGTTGTAAAAAACGGCGCCACGTAAAGCAACGAACTAAGAAGCCACTTATAACATAAAAATTTAATAACACAGTTCATGAATATAAAAACTTTCGGAATAGTATCTAGTTTTATTGGTCAATAAAGAAAAAAAAAAGCGATCGTAATTTTTTTATGAATGGAATGCGCGCGCAACTCACCATTTACTGAACGCTGATTGTTACTACGCGCGGGTTACGCATTCATTCATTGACACGAATAAACCGGTAGTCGACTTTTTAAAACGCATTTTCTTACTAACGTCTTTTAATCACCGCGCTCCGTGTTTCTTTCTTTTTATTGTTATTTTTTCTTCTTTTTTTCTTAGAGAAGCTTTTTCCCACGACCAACCACTCCGTCTCAAACACGCTCAGGTGAATTGCTTTCCCCCTCCTTTTTTTCCCTTTTCTCTTCTCTCCCCCTCCCGTTCGGTTGTTGCGGCCACCCCTCCAAGACGCCCGGCGGGTAGGACCGGTCCTCAGCCATTCATGAGTGACTCACTATAAATAATCGCGTAGTATGAGTGAGAAAGAAGTTGAATGAGCACGTGAAAGAAACTAGGGACCGATCTTAGCCGTGTGAGAAAAAATAAAAGGGAGAAAGAAGGTGTGTACGTTGAGCGCGGAATAACAACAACAGTACAGCATTGCGCTGTTTCATAGAGGTTCTGGTATAGTATATTAGTAGGATCAGTTGCGTCTATCCATAAGGGACACTCACAAAATGCACGTGGTTCAGAGGTGTTCTTGGTGGATGACTATAGTGTGGCTAGTGGCAGCTCTCAGTACTGTCAGGACTGCTATGGTGTCCAGATTTCCCTTGAATTTTCGACACAACCACAAAATGGCCTTCAGGATCTTTTACCAAATAGGGGTAAGTTCCCATATAAATTAAATAAACCTGTTACGGTTCTCCTTAATGTTACCATGCTATCAATAAAAAGAGACATAGTTGGATTGGTTGAGTTTAAAATGCAAGTCTATTGATTGTTTTCGTTTTATTTGCTATAATTATATGCTAACAGGTTTTTCAAGTTATGCTAATAAAAGCAGAAATGCATATTTTTGAATGTTTTTAACTGAAGTATATTCAGCTTTTCTATAAAACGGTTCGTTCCGTGTAGTATCGGAACACTGCAAAGCGAAACTGACATGTTTAGCACAATCAAAACAGTACAGAAGAAAAACTCGAGTTGTATGAGGAATGTCCGAGTATTTTAAGTCGTGCTAAGTGAAAACTACGGTGACAGAATGTCGTAGGAAGGTTTTCGCAAATTTTTGCTCAAACTTGTCAGAATGTCGTGTTGAATGTCGTCGCACCATGAATTTTTCAAACTTGCTTATTCTCAAAATATCATTCCTATGCGAATTATGCTTATCCTTCTCATGTATACATATAAGTAAGTGACTATTCAGATTCTTAAACTTCAGTGTAAAGAAATTTCGATACGAACTGTTTAATTCTTTATTTTACAATAGGAATTCAAATAAAAAATAAAATCTTCTTTCAAAAAATCTTATTGTAACATTAGAAAAACAGCGAACATAAATATTTTCAATGTTTGTATAACGTAGAGTGATATGCTAAACAATATCTATTTTATCTGTGTGAAAAAAAAATTTAACGTGTATGAAATACTTAGAAATCTAACATGTCTACAATTATTCCAACACGTTACGACAGCAACACTATGCAAATTTCTTTAATGTCCGGCAACATTTTGGTACAAATAAATTGATCGTTCATAATAAAAAATTCGAAGAAAATGTTAAAGGAATAAATTCCAAATCTGAAGTTCGTTCATTTTTCTATCTGTTTTTTGCCTTTTGACCAAACTACTTTTGACCCCAAAAAATCTCCGATTGTAATTTATCACCATTGAATAGGCAATTGTTTACGAGTAACGCAGTTTCTTATTATTTACTTATCTTCCTGTTTCAAGACGTAGAAAAATTTAAAATCAAAGGGCGAAATTTTTAAATCAAAGAATAAAACATGAGTTGATGAAGATGTGTTTTCATCAAGGAAATTATCAACGATATGAGTTAGAGTAAAAAAAAAAAAAAAGGTTTTCTTCTATTATTGTATAAGTATTTCCATATTTTTTTACAGAAAAAAAAGTAGTAACATAAATCAAATAGAAAAATTCACGTATAACAATTATATTAATGACACTTTAGGAAAAAGGACATTTTTATCACCTTCAAATATTTAATTAAAGCAGTGCACATATATAGAAGGCCACTTAATTCTAAAAATAACTGTACTTAATTGATATAACACCGATTATCACAATCCAGACATCTTATCTTGCAGACGAAGGAAAAATGTCCAAAAATGTGATATCAAATTAAATGTTATGGTTTAAGAAATAATAATATTAAAAAATGTTCATACACACGAAAGAAAATTAAAAAAAACACGTACGTGAAAACAGTGACGAACGTTTATTTCCTAATAAAGCATATAATTATGCATTATGTAAGCACACATGCCAACTGCTACTACGGATTTTATCGAAAATTTCCGCAAACTGCGGATAAGATAAATATTTCTACGGAAACGAGCCCCCTCCCCCCTCGAGCTCAGTTGTTTTAGTAGTATTTCTTCATTACATGAAAATTCAGATTTTTTTTCTTCTACATTTCATGTTTTGAAAAATGTCATATAAATTTCTCATTCTTCTAATAATAAGGATATATATATATACATATATATATTTCTTGTATTATTTAATCAGATAAGATATTTTTCTCAAAAATAGAAATTTTTGATTTCTTAAAATAAATATCATGAAATATATAAATGATCATAAATTCAAAATTTTGATACAAGTCTCCGTGTTTCCATGTGTGTGCAGGACACTGTGCACGCGCGCGTCTGCCACCCTCGTGGACCTTCTGCTACGGACAGCCACCTTTCCAATGTTGGCATGTATGTGTAAGGTATTTTTTTCGTCCAAAACTAACACGTTTTATAATTTTATTCAGCTCGTTTTCTTAAGTTTAAACACTTTGCTGCTGAAATAGTTACATGAGAAGTAAAAAGGCCATTTAATGCTAATTATAATATAGTTATTGCACTGAGAACCAAGTTCTCAGTGACTGATTCGATAATTTTATAAATAATTACGAATTATGTACACCAAAATCGAAACTTACTTGTAGAAACTTTAATTTTGTTTTATAAATGAATTCGTACAGTTCTGCAGCAAAAATAGGCATTTAAGAAGTCAGACAAATTTCACTTTATGGAATCAGCTGTTTTTATTACTTCGGAAATTATGCTTAAAAAGCGTTTAGTTGCTGGCTGGTTGTTTAAATGAAGGGAAAATCCATGTGATTTTACATTAACTGAAAGCACTGTTGGGTTGGGGTTGGGTTCGTTTTTATGGTGCAAAAGCCATTTTCGGCCTTGCTGCGCCAAAAACTTGAAAAGTTGGATAATATCAAAATAAATAAATAAAACACACAAACTGTTACTTGTGTAAAAGAAGAACGGAAATGATTATAGAATTGTATCAGAAAGTGCTGGTGAAATACAAGTCACACTTTTTTTTTTTTTTGTTATTAATCATAAGCATTTGCTACACACACTTAATTCAAAACCTATTAAAAAAATTCAGGCGAAACATAATATTATAATAATAATTGGGAGGTTTAAAGTTAGTATATTTACGTCTTGATTTAAAGAAACGCGAAGACTACAGTGGTACGGACCTCACAGTTTTGACTAGTGGTCTGATCACGAGTACGACACCCGAGTTCCTATCCTACACTTTATACTTCCATAGCACGTCAACGTGAGGAAATCTGACCCGCAATATTATTAAATGTGCTGAAATATCTGCCACATCCTTCGTTGTTTCACGAAATGCTTACTTCGATGCATCTCCACCGAAAATATTTGGTAGAAATTTCTTAAGTGACGATATGGAAAAATTAAAAACTTCGTAAAATTATATATCGGATTCACTAGTTTCGTTGATTTGAAAGTATATGCGCTAAAAATCGCTTGGTTTATCGGAAATTCTGCGCTAACTGCAAATAGGTTATACTCTTAATATTTATGAGAAGTTGACTGCTTTACATCCTTCAGCTGAAAACTATTTTCTTGTAAAAGAAACAATGTGTTGAATGCAGAAAATGTAATGTGTTGGAAAATTTCTTAATTTTTTTATTTTGTGGAACACTAGGAAATATTAATTTTGAATAGTACTTCTTTTCTCCTCCTTTTATTACCTTCCCTATAATGCTGTCAAGTTTGAGGTGCTACAAATTCCAGTGCACACCTCAACGGCGCAAAGGTATTGTACAGTATCGTACAACATCTTGCGCTAACTGCATTGTAAAATGTTTACAAGTATGAATTATTGTACGATATTGAGAAAGATGCTCAATCTCATATATCTGGTGCTACATTGGTTGTTAAACGCTTCAACCGATGCCGATTTACTTTCCCATATATTCTACTAAATACTTTCGTTTTCTCTGAAATTCCGCTGTACCCAGGAATTTGTGGTAAGTTTATTACATGAATAATAATCTAGAAGAAAATCGTCAAGTCCGCATATTTAATGCAAATATTTCAGGGCTTATTTTGGCAATGAGTGAAATGAAGAAGATCGCGCGACATTTTTCTTCTCATTTACGAAGTGGAAAATTCCCAGCGAAGGAGCACCTGTGTCCATCATTAGACCTTTCCCATCACTCAAATACCCAGGGCTGTTTTTCGGAGTCACCGGAAGTAGAAACCGAACGAGACCCTAGGGCGATTATTGTTGCGTGCGAAACCCACGCCTCTTCCATCTTTCTTTTTTCTTGCATTCCTTCTTACACAGTTTATTTTTCGATGTAGCAGGGGAAGTGGTATCAGCCTCCCTCCCTCCTTCTCTTGGCCGCGATATTTTGTTCGGTGTCACCTCAGTCGAATGAAAGCAAAAAACGGCTGCTGGTTTGTTTACATGAAGTCTGCTCGCGTAATTAAATCGAGTGGCGCAGCGTGCAACTCATTCATGGAAAAGGGATGAGTACGTGACGTGGTTTGGTGGTTGGGTGAGTGTTTTTACGCAATAGCTACTGATAATCGTCTGCTGTGGTTGCTTTGTCTCGAATTACTTTACAGAAAACAGACATTATCGGTGCCAAGATGTATTAAAAAAAGTTAGAGAGTAATACTTTCTTTAAGGAATTGAACACTAGTCTTACAAGTCAAAGACAAAAGTAATACTATTTGTTATTTAAGTCAAAATCGGTGGATTAAATGTTAAAAAGGAAACATTTTTAAATTGAAGGAAAATAATAAAACCAATATAAAATAATTTGACTCTTAATTCACTTGTATTGTCTATAATATGCGCTCTTCTGT
>BGPR01001218.1:119983-149922 GCA_013235015.1 Araneus ventricosus | reverse complement strand
CAATAACAATCGCAACAGCAGTTAGAAGAATAAAAATTATCTTAGTGTTTGACTCCTTCCAAAGGCGATAACAATCTCCAAAACAAATAAAGCATATCTTTTTCTGTCCCCTTTTTCTCAGAGGAGAAGCGATGCTCATATACGCCGGGGCTCAGTCACACGAAGGTCATGGGCACTTGAGCTGCAATACGAACAAAATGGCAACAAAACTGTTAAACTTGGCCGCAATTCGTTCTGTTCCGGTGAGCAGAACCAGCAAGATACGAATGACAAGCCAAGGCTAAAGAATGGGAAAATTGTTTCAAAAAAATCTCCCGACTTATCTCCCAACCCCTTTACAGCAGCAGCTCATGCGCTGTCCGCTTGCTTGACAATAAATAAGCGGTTGAGAGATCAATACAGGGGAATTCTAGAGAGTTCCATTAGTTAAATCGCATTGCCCCGAATTTTATTAATTATCATTAAATTTTTCGATATTATCGAAAATATTAATATCACTCTTATTCTAAGCAAAAAAAGTGTTACGGGAAACACAACTTTAAATAAAATAATTTCTATTCTTACGTTTTTATCCGTGTTAAATCCTACTTATAAGCGTTTTGAAATTAATCCTCTGTATGCTGATGGTACTTGAAAGCATCACTTTAATCAAACGCTTATATATCCGTAACATGTCCGCTTTTCCTGAGGATACTCGCAAGGACACGAAGAGAGTAGTTCAGACGGCCGACAGCAGATACAGCCTGAAGGAAGAATTTAATTATTTTAACTAATAATCAAATAAATTAAATTTTTTAATTAATTAAAAAGTATTTTCCTTCCTCCTAGGGCTATTCTTCAACAAAACTTATTTGATGGTGCAAAAATTTATTTCAGATACAAAAAAAAGAGTTGATTTAGGGTACAAAGGGTTAAAGTATTTATTGCTATTACATGCTTTTGAAATACACGTCTTAATAACATGGAACTTGAGAATTTAGAAGAAAAAGAACTATCGTAAAATCTTTTGAGGAATAATGTACATTTTAACTGTTATTTTACTTGTACATTTTTTTACCGTATCAAAAAGAGAGAGGGAGAGGGAAAGATAAAAAAGAAAAGTTTAAAAAAGAATATACCGTTTCCGCCTTTTTAATTATCAAAATGAAGCAGTGGCGGCTCGTAAATTATCAATGTGGGTGTGCTGTAACTTACTGTCTTACATCTATGACGATTTCTGCATTATTTGCACTTTTTTAAAAATTAATTTTAAATAAATTATTAAATCATAAATAAAAATTATTAGATTTTTATTTAATAAAGATGATTTGAAAGAAATTTTAATTTAGAAATTACTATTTTTCATTTAATGCCAATTAAAAATTTATCTTTAAAATATATTTTACAATTATTTTTTTTTCTTTCGTTAATAATGATTTATATAACTGCGGCTGAACATTACAGAGATTCATGAAATGTAAAGTAAAAATTAATACGCATGTTGTGAAATTATAGATCTTTATTTCCAAGAAAAATTTTATAGTATAACTAAAATGTAAAGGATAATATTATTTAACGATATTTATAAAAGCTACTTAAATATGAAATCTACTCTTCTGTCTTTATTTCGAGCGAAAAGATAAATAACTTTTTCTTTGACAATACAATATTTTTTTAATTTAATGTTTTCATTTGCCATAAATTATTTCTGCATTTCCTTATTCATTTTCAAGTCTTGATTTCGCGGAAAAAACGCAGTTTCCCTCTCTCTAGGGTGCTACCGGGGATTATAGATCCCTTGTTAGTTAAATGCCTTTCTGAGAAAAAGAAGTTTTGAGATCACATTGCAAATGCGTATGCTCAAGTAGAAACAATCGGTACAGAGCGATTTTATAGTTCCCGAAGGGAAAAGCTTTCAGGGAAAATTTCTCTGAGTAACCTTGGTTTTTTTCAAGCTTTTCGGCTCAGCTGAAAACGTCAAAGGTTAGTTTTATTGATGGATTCGGATATTGCATGCAAAATTAAATAAATAAGTGATTAAATTTATACACTGAAAAACGATGGGGTGCTGCAGTTCCGCAGCCCCTAAACACGAGCCGCTCCTGAAATGAAGTATTATTGTGACGATTTATTTTTCACTTATGGTAAGTACCGTTTGCATTCAATGGAATGAATTCATAATCCATGATACACCTCAAGTGCACCAAACCAATTTAAATTTGGAATTCACTGTGCTTATTGCATTTATTAATTGGTAATATTACATCACAGTAAGCTTAAGGACAATGAGATGTTAGATATGATATACAGTACATTTCTGATGTGTTTGTGAATGAGTTGTTTAGAGTACATTTCTGATGTATTTGTGAATGAGTTGTTTAGAGTACATTTCTGATGTGTTTGTGATACTACGTGAAATGACCCTATTGTATGAATTTTGCTGACACTGTAATCGCGACCGGCAATAAAATTTATTGTAAACAATAGAAAAAAAAATAATTCAAGAAGATATTGTGGACTTCTTTTCTACCTAAAATGACATGCTTCTCTAAGGTTTTGATTCTTTTTACTTCGATTCGCAATATTATTTTATTGGCAATATTACTTTTCATTTAGAAAGTTTTTTTTCCTTTCATTCGTCTATAATTTATATGGCAATCAGAAAACAAAGTTAATCGGTAGCTTCTTCCTGGAACTTATATTTTAAAAAAGAAATCAAATAAAATATTCAAGAGATGCACAAAACAATGTTACTATGCTTTGCTTTAACAAGCCAAATAAATGATCACATCAAGTTGGTAATTAATTATATTAGGATCGTTTTTTCATAGGATTACTTAGCAACTGTTAGGAGTGCAAGAGGTGACATCACATATTATACCACATATATATTGATTACGGTCTGAATCTCATTGCAACAATGAAAAGTATTACTACAAATTATGCATAAAAATATTTTTTTAAAAATTATTAAAATGAGGAAACAACAATGAATTTAGTTTAGTTATATTAATGTCCCGTTCTGAAGCAACTCGAGGGCTATTTTGGGACGAACTTCGTAAGTTTGAACCAAGGTCAGATGACGAGGACGACACCACTCGTCCCTCACCAAACGTCCGCACCACACGAGCGGGAGGGCATTTGATCCAGGTCAGATTTAACGTGCACCAGGTCCACAAGCACGGCGGATTTTCAATGAAATCGGGTTTCGTACTTGTAGGCAACCGCGGCCCTAGGAAAACAACTAAATTTGCGTCATTGAAAAAGATATGTTTATGCATTTGAAGGTGGTGTAAAAGTGATTTTTGTGCGATAATATTTTCGAAAGTTATCGTTAAAAAAACCCGCCAAAATTTGCTTAATTTGTAATTAATTAAATCGCTCCGAGTTGCACATTCCATTCTAGCAAAGTATATTTGTGCCAAATTTGGTAACTCTAGGTCAAATAGTCTTTCCTGTAGTGAGTCAATAGACAAAGACACATTCACTTTCATTATTAGTAGAAATTAAGTAATATATCCATGATACTGAAATATTCTGCTTACTATTCTTTAATTTTTTCTTATCAGCATGTTATAATCCTGCTAATATGTTATTAGACGTACTCATATATTACAAGCAAAATGCGCCGTATCATTTTAAGGTTTGCATCAACTGCGAACAAGAAATTACAGCAACGCATAGAACAACGAGCAATGAGATGCTAGCTGACGTGGTCAGTCTTTCATGCAAAACTCGACTGTTTTGCTTTTAGATAGGTTCATGCACAGAATAAAAAGAACAGGAGTAAGGCTGATAAAATATCACAGTTTAAAGGTCTATCACAATTAGATATTTAAAAATAAACACAACTAATATTCCCGGCGAACAAGCTGTTTTCCAAAGGCGGCTAGTGAATAAATAAAATTGTGTTGTTACGAAGTTATGCAGGACACATAGCATACTACACACTGAAAACAACAGCAACAAAAACAACCAATTCTGACTAGTAATAGTCAGAGTCAACCAAGAAAACCGAAACGGGGATGAAGGGACACAGAGTCCGCGCCCTAACAAATCCTTTTCCGGTTATTAAAATAAAAAACAACAACTTAACATATATTGAAGGTAATGAATAAAGAAAACTGGCAATGGTGTCATAAATGAAAGTTAAAAATAAATAAATAAAATAAAAATAATAAAAAAACCCAGTATGATAATTGTGTTGGCAATGACAAAGATAATGTCATGCATAAAAAAGAGTGCTTCCGCATAGATCGACGGTAAGCGCGGAAGAAAGAGTCGATATCGTCAGATAATGGTCATTTCTCTACCGAAGTTCCTTCACAAGATACAGGGCTGGAAGAAGAGTTCCGAACAAATAAATAAAAAAAAGGGGCATCAGAATGAGGTCAAGGAAAGCATCACCTGCCTTGAACAAACTGAATAACTTCGCGCAAGCTTCTCCGCCCTCTATTCTAGCAAAAGAGAGCCAGTTCACGCTTTATAAATGGATAAGCGAACGGCATAGCTTCCTATCAATGTATCTTTTTTTTTAGCAAGGTATTTCTTTTATCCCTGATTTCATCTGTTTCATATATGAAAAATTAACGATTTGATTTGTACACGACGATTAAAAAAATTTTAAATAAAAAATCCGTTTTGAGAAAAGTAAAATCATCAGACAGAGGATCATTAATTTTTTTTGTTATGTTTCTGAATGAAATATTAAATTATATCTCACTCACGTCATTTAATATAATACTAATAATTTTTTTTATTTTTATTGAAGACCTAAAACAGCAACGATCCAAAATTTGGCATGTTGCTGTGAGAATGCAGTAGTTATTTATTTGTGATTTATTGTTCCAGTGAACGAATATTTCCGAAGCGCACCTGAAATCCGTTATCTAATGACCATGGTTTTGAAAGAAAAGAAACGAAGAAACGCCGATTACGGAGATTGGGTCAGTCCAAACCAGTTTCTGGCGCGATTCCCTAGATCCTGGTGACGCAATTCCAATGAAATTTCGCAGAAGGGGCTAGGGGACGACGAGGGGCAAGGTCGAATGCTCAACGAATTGACCCCTCTGACGACGCCTATTGTCACGTATGCGGAAACGGCGATGGATTTCGCGTGACGCAATGCTCTTCCGCAGCCAGACTGTCTGAGGGTCAACGAGACAATTTTAGCATGGGTATTGTTTGTCGCTAAGTGTTTTCTCCGAGGAACTAACGAGCGAATGACGGAAGGTACCATTTTTATCTTTTCCTCTCCTGGGGAAATTCCCTCTAGTTTGAAGGGAAAAAATAAAACAGCCTCGAAGTAAAGAAACATCCGCAAACAGGTTTAAAAGCATAAAATAAATTTCACGAAAACTCTTTTTTTTTTAAAACACACTTCTATTAGTGTACTAAAAAGTTCTTAATTTAAGATTCATTATTATGAATATTATGATGGAATCTTGAAATCAATTTTTTCTCAAATTCAATATCAGGTAGCGCAGCTGGTATTAAAATTTAATTATATTAATCGATTAAGGTCTGAAAAATATTAAAATGGTGTAATGTCATCAAGAATACACAAGTGTAAAAAATTCCGAAACTAACACATCCTGAAGTGAGTGACAAACCTATTACAAAATTCCATCTTTACAAACGTGAAACAAGTGTTTAAAAAGAAAATATCCAAGAAAACTATTGCTTAAAATTAATTTTGAGTTAATATGTAAAGTATTCAAATGAAATAAGTGTATTTATCTTAAAGAAAACTAGAAAAATCATTTCATTTGTTGAATGATGCATAACCGTGTTGTTGACACATTCCTAAAAGTTACAAAATCATTTCATTGCATTCATCACAGTTATTTATACAAAATAAGCGACATGAATTTATTGGTTGACGCACTATTGCTTTATGTTTTCAGAAACGTATACGCCATATTCCATGTAAATATAAAGTGTTTGTAACTGCTAGCGAATGCGCTCATTAAATAAACGTAATGTTTGTTTTAGAATTCTAATAACCTGGAAGAGCAGTGACTCTAGTTAATACGGATTTATGGAACTCCTGCGCATATAAGCATGATGAATTTAATCAATTGGAAATATTGTAATTTCATCGAAATAGTTTAAAGTTTCATCTCAACAAGAAAAATAAAAATAGAAGATATTTATCTATTAAAAGAACTTTGTTTTAAAGTCATCATTTGAAAACCATTCTTTCAGCTGTTAGATTCGACTAGCTGCTTTCAAATCACACTTTTAAATTCTGCTAAAGAGGATGGACGATACAATCTGTCATGTTAGAGTGAAAGGATTATTACCGTGACACATTCGGCAAAACAGTGAGTGCAGCTGTTAAGTGGCTAGTATAAAGGGCTATCTAAAAGCAACAATCCATCTCCTCTGTTTTTTTCTTCTTTTTCTTACACACTTTCCATCGATAGGCAATCCTTCATTCTGCAGAAGAAAGGAGGAGAGACCTTTTTTCTCAACTCTATCAAATTTTGCCGGATCAAGGACTACTGCTACAACTTTTTAGAACCACCTTATTCATCACTTTCAAGGGAATAATACACTTACCCACTCTTTGCACGCCATTCAAGTGAAGAGAAAAGAGGGAGACCCCCTAAAAAAGATCAGAAAGAAAAGGGAACAAGTAGTACAGGGGAGGTACCCTGCTTCACTTTTCTACACGAAGGCTGACATCTGATAAGATTTATATGAGAAAATCTCGATATAGGTTTAGTGGCGGATGATGTCCGGATTGAAGGATTCCGGTGCTAAAGGGGTTAAAGCGAGATTCGCCAGATTCCTTCACGAGCCATCTGGTAAGAACGGAACCGAATCTAATCTAGCGAGGCAGAGAATTCTCAGCATGTTAAAAGATAACTAAAAAGCGTGGAAGCGGAAATAAAGCAAAATGAATTATATTACGTTGGCCACCGTTAGGTTTTCACGCACGCATCATAGCGCTTTGGCAGGTGTTAACCAATCCAGATTTATAACTTCACTGAAAACTAATTAATAGAAGAATCTCGAAATCTATCCCGGAACTATTGCTGGAAAATCCTCTTTTAAACAGCGCCTGATTTGTGACGGCCTGTATAATAATTGAAAGTTAAGACATTAATTTATTAAGGAAGATTTTTCCACGAAGAAAAAAAATCTTCCTTCGTAAATTTAATTCCTTTTTGACTCCCTCCTTTGATTTTCTTCTTGATTTGTAAAATTTTAAATCACATGACTGTTGAAGCGCCCCCCCCCCGATTTTTAAAGGTATAAGCTTTATGTTTCGTTTTATATTAAACATAATTTGAAACAAAAAATTTGAAAAGTGTTTGCCAATATGGGACCTATTATGAGAAAACACGTTAAGTAGATTTATATCTTATATCAATCATTGGATAATTTATTTTTTGATTTTGTAGCGCACTTGCAGATGTGCAACTAATACATTGAAGCCAGAGATTTTGACGTTTCTTTCTTTCTTCTTTAGAACAGTGAATCCGATTTGCCTGAATGCTCAGAGATGGCCGTGTGCAACAGGGTGGATACATATTCTACACCTTGGATAGAAAGACAGTGTAGATGTCCTGGGAAAAAAGTGTGTTCTATGTCAGTGGATCCTAGAGATGGATACACGGTAGTGGACAAATCAAGACAGCTGAAGGTAAGATGCTAAACAAAATACTTCTTTGCCAGATGCTACAATTATTCCTTTTTGTGCGTAATTTACGCCTGTTCATTAAATATAAATAATAAATGCTAATTACTTATTAAATTTTAATTACTCTATTGGTTTATTTCCTCCTATTATTAAAATAAAATAATGTAGATGTTATGCCTTCTCCAAAAGAATTTCCCACCATTTCCCATGATTATTCTGTTGCGCGGTCTTACTCCTCAAGTTACATTTCCTTACATTTATACTGGCCTAGCCAATGTTCTTTCAAACATTACAGTAACATCTGATGTATATATAGTTTTTCATTTATTAATTTAAAAAGACTAAACGTTTTAATATAAAAACCTTATTCTACTGAATGATATTTGTAAAAAATCATGCATTTTGCAGTTTTACTATCGTAACACTACGCATTAAAAAACTGAGCTGTCACAAGGCTTCTTTAGAGGACATACAATATATTACCTACAATATTTTTTCTTTTTAGTTATGTGAGCCTGTCAATCAATTACCTACCTGCCGCTATTTTCGGGATGTTGCTTGGACCTATGCTACATATCCTGACAATACAACAAAGCAAACGATGCACTGCGTCTGTCCCAAGAATAGCGTCGCTTACATATTTAAGCATGAAATATACAACACACCAGATGGAGTAGCAGTTCTGTACTTCCTGGCCTGCTCACCACAAAGCGTAAGACAAATTTTCTTGAATTTCTTTTTAAAATAATAATTACTAAAATAACAAAATTAGAATGGGTTTTATGTTATAAAATTATGGTTTCGATATGAAAATTTCTAAGTACTGTATTGATGCAAAAGGAAGGCGAGTTTCTAAGCTTTTATAGAAGAGACTGAATTTTTTAATTTAAAAAAAATAAAGAGTTAGGTTTGATTTTTATTGATAAGGACGTTCATGGCTGCTATTTTGAAATTCCATGTTGTTGATACCAATAAAAAAAGATTTAGCAACTTATAAAATATTTTTTAACAAGCTCTTAGGAACTTTCTTCAAAATATATCATTTAATCGGAGAGGATATGCAACCATGAAAACGTCGATTTCTTCAAATCAGCATTCCTCAGAGAGCGTCTAATTGAAATGTCCTCCAAATATATGGATATCCATGGTCAAAGTCTTCCGTCCGTAACACGAATCCTTTTAATTATTATCTTTATACAAAGATGTGAATTATAGATTCCTTTGAAATTGTAAACAGCTTAATGCATACCACACAGGAAGTTTTATGGAATCTTCCAACCTTGAAGCTCCCTGCACAGTCAAGACACAGTGCGCTGCCTCCAAATCTCAAAGTTATCCATCTCGAAACGGGAAACCTATCAAGGTGATAAAAGATCATAGAGGTTCATATTATTTCCCCTTTGTTTCGACGTAACCAGCGGGAATCTCGAATGTAACTTTTCGCTGGAGACCACAATGGACCCATTCTACTGAAATAGTTCGCACTTCCTTCGTTTAAAAAACACGCCCTTTTGCAGAAGGAACGGAGTGACCGTCTACTATGTGTGGAAGGAAGTGCACTGTCCGTTTGTTACCCCGATTTGAGAAAACAACATTCCCATTCATTCATTCTTTTCTCATTCATTCCGCAGTCACGACCCGTATCCGGCCTTTGTTTTTCTCATTCTCGTAAGATGTTAAATGCCAAGGCATGCGAGAAAGTGAGAGGGGAGGCGAAAAACGCTCCCGAAATTAAATGGCCCCGTTTAAAATTACAACCAAATGATATCCTGTTATTATTAGTTCTATTTCTCATGTATTTAAAGTTTACCTGATTTAATTAATACTAGAAGGCGATTGCTGACATTTGCTGAGTGTACTGACATATTTAAAAGAGACTTCTTCCAATTTTACTATTAATTCACCTTCTATATTTTTAACACTATGTGTCATCCATTTATAACGAATAAGTTATTATGTACATATTTTTCCCAAGAATATGAATTAATGTAGGCAAGTATTAATATCAAGAGAACATATCAGAATAATAAAATGTCAATATCAGTTATTAATACTATTGGTGTGCAGGAATTCTGATGTTTTTAATGGTCAGAGGAGGAGAAAGAACATTAAATAGTTTTCTTATTAATATTAATAACTTATTAAAAGCAGATTACCCCGATGATGTCAAAGGGCATCGAGGGACCGGAAAGGGTTAAGATCTCAATTTTAAATGTTAATTTAATGAAACAAATTTTTTCTAAGCGTTACGTTTTGTGGGTAGAGCCAAAACGAATTCTCTTGTACATATGGGTATGACATTTTATGCTTGTTTTAAATACGCATTTTGATTGAATAATTTCTTTCTTTTCTTCAAACAGAAAATGCGTTGCCAGAGAAAGGAGCCATGCCGCCTTTTCACAGTGAAAAAGAGGCCAGATGTCGAGGAGGTAAGCACCAATACACTCTGCCAATGTCCACGAGGTCACTATTGTCCCGAGCACCATAGTCAACCTTCGGTTATCTCCAGTCCGTCAAGCTTCACGGAAGAACATATTCGGACTTACAGTGGCTATTGCACGTCGGAACTTTCTTGATAGAAAACGAGAGACCGAATGTGCGCTCTTTTAAGAACATCAGGATCACTTGCGACCAAGGTAGTTTTACATATCATGCCTGTGTATCATGTGGCAGTAAAGAGGAACTGCATTCACAATGGGAAGAGCTCATGAAATGCAGAAGAATCTTCACAACAGGAAGCTTCATAAACCGAAAAACGACAATTAATTTCAAATCCAGCGCTACGCGTTTCTTTTAATACCTTCTCTTTCTAAAAATCTCGAACAGTTTAGCAACTTTACCTTTGAGATTTTGGTTATGGACATTCCATTCCTTCTTTAAAAATTACGAACAATCAATGGATCTAAGTCGTGATAAATCCCGTTATATTTATTAGTTAATAACCCAAAAGCAATTCCAAAACTTACATTTCATAACTATCAGATGATTGATAATTATTTAAATTTTTAAAGAGCATTTTTGAAAAGAAGAATTGTAAACTTTATAATTTGCTATGATTTTTTTTTGTAATGGAATTAACACAAGAACTACCGTTAAGCTAATAAATACTAACTACGCAATAATCGAACAGCGCACGTATAGTACTGCAAAATATTAATCCTTAACTAGACAGCTAATGGTGCAATTTAAAAGATTCAAGGAAGAATTTGAAAGAAGAATACAAATAATATTTATATGACATTTTGGGTTTATAAGTGACAGCATCAGATAAATATATTCTTTTTTTTTCACTAAAATTGGAGAGAAATGCAATTAGTCCCTCTAATTTTAGAGAAATAATAGTTTCTCTCATTTTTCAACAGTTTAATTTCAAAATCATAAAGTAACCAGAATTAAATTTTGCTTTCCCCATTATTTATGAAAAATTAAGCTATACTTTTTTTGTTGCAATCGTTTTAGATTGTTACTATGTACATATTTGACCAAAAACAAGTTAAACTACACCTATTAATCAAATCACGAAGAGTTCAAAGCAAACAATATTTTGTCCGTTTAATATGCCTCGATTCAAAATGTCACGACTCGCAGAATGCTACAAACATAGACGATTGCAAATTCATTTCCTTCGCCTTTCGTAAACCATCACGTGATCTCTAAAATAGCAACCTACTAATCATCCGATTAGCTTCAGATGTACATGCACAGAGAGCTGCGCGCCGTTGAATACAAATCTCGATACCTTCTCACCAACCTCTCCCACCTTTAGCAGAAGTTTTTCACGGTCCCGTGAATCCATAACGTTCCCTGGAGTTGCGGGTTGGGAAGTCGCATTCAAAGGATGATAATAAAGAAAGGGTTTTCTCAATGGTACTGCGAGGGTGGGATTGCTGGAAAAGGTGAAGACCAAAGTGCCCAGTGACACGGCCCACTGGTCGAGTGGTCAGAGGTCCTGCCACCAACTCGATTGCCCTTTCTTGTTCCCCTCTCTCTTTCGCTCATATCCACATATAGAAAAGTATGGGAATTGTCACAGGTGGACTCTTCCCAGGCGCAGTCTGAGAAAATGTAAAACCTTAAGGTTACAGAATAGAGACCCAAATACACTTTTGGTGTTCACTCTCTCTAACGAACGTGGGACTTCCGACTCCCATTTTATTGAGCATAAAAGGTGGTCTTTTACCCTTTTGATACCAATTGTTCTTTCTTCTTGGAAAATATACATATAATGTATTGAATTGCTATCAATTTGGGAGCTCTCCAAAATTATGAATTTGTTCATGCAATCAGATAATTTTGTTGTTAAAGGGAAATATTTATGCGATAAATATTATGGTGAAAGGGAGGAACGGCATATTTATCTTTGATGTGGAATCGTATTCGGTGCAATATTTTAAGTGAAAGAAAATTTTTGTAATCGATTACAATTGATTGTAAATTTCTTGAAAAACTTTCAAAATAAAACCACTGTTAAATTTTTCAATGCTTATTAAAACAGCAAAATATTCCTTGATTAATTCTACTTTAGCTATCATTTACAAAACAGGACGCATAGAAGAAGAAGCAATTACCAGAAAAAAAATTAAGAATTCATTATTCTGATGAGTTTAGAATTAATAAAATTTAGGCTTTCTAAATTATAAAATAGCACTGAATTTCAAATTTAACGAAATAACGAGATTTATCACGACTAGCAATCCAGATAATAATTATTTAACTTATTTCGATTGCTGTTTTGCTCCGAATTAAATATTGTTGCCTGAAATATATTATAGAATATATACATAAGAGAAAAGTATTTTGTTAATTCTGCATTGAAACTTTTGGTTGCACTTGTGAATTTTGAGTTATCTGAGAAGACAAAACAACCAGGGACTGGCAATATCAAGATACAAAATGTACATAAAGTATAACTGTTGACTTGTCCTTTGTAAATGCCTTGGAGTGTGATTTGCAACAGAAAATGTGTAGTACAATTTTTGTGTAAGATGTTTGTAAATACTAGAGTTTTTTATGTATATTTTTCTTGTGTCCTTTTATAGAATTCTGGCACAATTTTGTTTTGAATGTAAAGCTTTGGACTGTTATTGTGCCATATTTTCACTTGATGCTTTCAGAAATAGTTAAGTACATGAACATTTGATATACATTCTGGATCCTCAATTTTTAACTCATATGTGTTAATAATAATAATTTGAAGTCATTTCATTAAAAATGTCATTTTTTGATTTATTTTTATGATTTTTGAGAAGATTCATTGAATTCTTTCATATATATATAGTTTTCTTCTCATAATGCATCATATAGTTTGTTCCATCAACAAATTGATTAAGAAAATGAAATATGGCTTATCATAACTCTTTCAGATTTTTAAGAATTTTTTTTTGTAAAAAAATGTATAGTATGTACAGAGAAATATTTTGTAAATGAAAATAAAAATGAGAATAAATAATTTATTCTATTTCTAATGTCTTATTTTTTTTTATTATTATTATGGAACTGTGTCTGAGGGATACAAGGCAGTATATTTTCTTCCTCTTGCATGCACATCTCATAAACAGAGACAAATTTTGAGATTGTTTTGATGTCAGAAATGGAATTTCTTAAAAAGAATACTAAATAAATGGAAGCAAATAATTTTTTAATATAATGACATTTTTAAATCACATGGTCAGTAAATATGTTACCTTTTTTCGAAATGCAAATAAAAAGGGGTTTTATTTTCGAAAGCCACATATAGTTAGTTCTTTTTAAAATTTAAACCTCATCTCATAAATGCTCTTGTGATTTTTCGATACAAGACATTTTCTTCTTCATTCATTGTTTGTTACATACTATAAAATTTTATCACTTTAGAATGTCTGAAGCTTATATACAATATTTTAAAGTGATTAATGAAGACATTCTTGTCGCACGATATTCTTTGACTTAATAATAGGAATTTATTTGCAGTTCTTTCACAAAGAAATTACGAAAAATTTCATTTTTTAAAAATGGCGATAAAGCAAAGAATTAAATTCCTAAAAATACAACTTTTTCATGAAAAAATATTCACTACTTCAAAATATTCTCTTACTGACATCAATATCATCATTTAGCGGTTCTCAACCTATGGGGCGCGACCCCCTAGGGGAGGCGTTATAACAATAAATGGGGGGCACGAGCATATCGAAAAGAAAATATTATTAAAAAAATTGATTAATTTGCCGAAAGGAAAGTAAAACAAAATACATTCTAACATAATAAAAAATAAAATACACACATACACTGATATGAATGTCTCACTTGCCAAATCGATTAACTCCACTTATTGATTTTTTAAAAATTTTATTGTCACAGCACTTGCTAGACTCCTAACTGTTTATAATCAAAACAAAATACCCCCACCAAAAAAATAAGGATTAACGCCACTAAATGACAATTTTTTTTGGCCAGTGAATAATTTCTTTCAGAAACCAATCAGATTAACTCCATGCTCTTATGTAAATCGTTGCTAATTACATTTATTGCGCAATAAAAATTTAATAAAAAAACCCTTTTTAATGCAATGATATTGTCGTAAAAGGTACCTCTTTTTCTGTTGTTGTTGTCACTCGTTGTTTTATCCATCATCTTCTTTTTGGGCACCTCCTACTTAAGAATGATCCCTACGTATGTGAATTTTATTCGCTTTAATGCCAGATTTACCGAAAAATTGAAACTCCAGCGCATACAATTCAAGTGCCACTTTTAAGAAGATTTAGAATTTAATGCCATTAATATTAGTAAATATGTAGCAGGTAGACCACTACATCTGAAAAATGTAGACCAGGCTTTATTGTATCCTACAGGTAGAACTGCGACAAGAGGAAAGATAGGATGGAATTGAAATTCATTCCTACCATTAAACATGATTACTATAAAAACTTAAATTCAAATCGACACGACGGGAGATCAAATACAGCTGACGAAGAAGACATCATTTATATTGCTGATGAATAAATTTAAACAGAGTAATAATAATAACTATAACTGTGACAGAACAATTATTATTCATTTTTGCTAAAATCTTCAATAAAAAATGTATATAATGAAGTTGTTCTGTAATAAAAAAAATAATTTGAAGATAGAATTTGACTGAATACTTTTCTTCCACTTGCCAAATCGATTAACTCCCTTAATCACGCAAAAATTGTAGTAATAATAACGATTACTCCAAGGATATTCTATCTTATATTTTTTTATATGTCGTTAGATAACAGATTCATCTGCAGTAATACAGTCTACGTTGTTTATTTGAATTTGTAATTTCAAAGAGATTTTAAAAAACAATGCATAATATTTTATAACCTTTCTCTACTTTTTGTTTTATGGATTTAATCGATTTGGCAAGTGAAGCATTCATATAATACACTTATAAGTAGGATTGTATCAATAATGCACAATACATTATTTCTGTATATACTGTTATTGTATGAGAGGGGAGCGACGAAAATTATGATTGGAAATTGGGTCGCAAACACGGAAAGGTTAAGAAACACTGATATAATTTAACCACAATAAGTCAAAGATAGTCTAAATTCTCTCAATACTACAATTACATATAGATAAAATGCAGTTTTCTTTCGAACATACGAAATTTATTACTTTAGATTGAGGTCATGTTTCTCTCGATTTTCATTCAGAAGGTAAATTTAACTGAAAATCCGATGGCAAACGATTGAAATATATATATATATATATATATATATATATATATATATATGTAATAATCTCGCTTACTTTTGCTTTAAATTCTAATATTATATATTTTAAAGTCTTAATGTATTCCAAAATCACTTTTCTTAAACTACAGTTTCGTTTTATTTCCCGCGCTGGAGGTATATTAAATCTCGCGTTTTGGCATATTTATTGCTTAAAAAATATTCTAATTACCTCCACACACCCACATAAATCGCGAAATCAGCGAGTTGTTGGCACCAGACGTTTCCCTAACACAGTTACGTAATTTAGTAAAAATAGCTAATATTCCCTTCACTTGGATCACGTGTCTATATGTTAAATCCTTACCTCAGAAAATGCAGGGATTTTCTGTTCTCTTTTGGCTTGAAACCTTAAACTATGATGCACGTATGTCCTCCACTCTCCTTAAAAATGACTTAATATTTGGATAATAAAAGAAAATTAGTTAATAACTCGGCTCGTTAATGACTACAACCATGAAAACATTTTATATATATGTTTGTGCAGCGGAATTGCTTTTTAAATGATTTGAAAAGGAATTTTCAAGGTAAATAAATAAATGAGATTCGAGCCTCTAGTCGAAAACATGGTAACATAGTAATATTTTCGGCTTGATTCGTCTAGCTTGATTACATCAGCCGTTGTATTCTGTGCGTAACGATTTTTACATCATACAATTTACAGAAAGAATGCCAGTCTAAAAACACATTCAATGCTTCGAAATAAGTTAAAGCCTTAGTAATAAAGTGAAAAATTGCCCTGTTGAGCGTTTTCAGCGATTTTTGCAGCATGCATGTCTTATAATTTACAGATAGTATGCCATCATATAAACATTTTCATGTTAATATAAACTATTTTAATGAATTATACGCCTGTGATCATAGTGTAAATAACGTTATATGTCGATCAGCTTCGCCGTTTTCTTTCTTCATCGGAAACAACGGTTACCAGGAGCAATGGATCCTCGACTGAATTCATTCATATTTTGGCAGTCTTTTAGGTGGACATGCAACCAACTGTATTTAGAGTGCGAGACTCTTGTCGCGTGTATGATCATCCTACATTTCGAGTGGATTTTTCTTCAAATCGTACTTTTTTGGATTAAATCCGAGGTATTACTGACAAAATGGATAATTTATTCTAGAACGATCTTGCAGCAAAGGTAACGATTAGTGTTCCTATGGACATACCTTTGCATCCTGTGAGTTATCTTATCGAAAACATCAATGATTTGACAGATTGCGTTAAATTATTTACTGAATTAACTGGTCTTTATTTCAGTTATGATTGTCTTAAGTCTAAGTCGCTAGACTCTAATGGAGCTACTTCCAGTACAGGTTTCCTTTTATTTCACACCTCGTCAAAAAATTTATATTTTCATTGAAAAGATCAATTTAGATTAGAATCAATATCCTTCAAACACTAATATGAATTTCACTGATAATGCCAACGAGCGTTTGCTCCAGATCCAACAATAACTCTATCAAAAAGAAATATAAACTCAAGAAGGGCAGGACTTTTACTAATTTGTTTTTAGAAAAGAGCAAGAGCAACTATGATGCACTAAATTTACCTGACAAATATGGTCTGCTGACTTCCATTTTCAATGAAGTTAACATTGAAATGTCTAACGAAGAAAGTAATTCAATATTGTATACTCCCTATGATGCCCCACTCCAGGTCACCACGATAAACCAATCGCGATGTTTCTAATATTACTGATGGCGAATCGTGCAGCATATACTACGTTCAATTAATCGATGATCTAACGGAAAAGAACATTGACACTGGCATTCAAGCGAATATCCAAGTCAAGAAAAATATTTTACTCTTCGTAAAACCAAGAGAAAGATATACATAACCATTGGTCCCAGGGAGGGGCCAATTATTAAGGAGAGAGAAATTGAACATTTTTGTAGTCTGTATTTCTTTATATTTTCGTTTGAAATCAGTTTCCGTATGCGTTAACATACAACATAAGGAAATAGGGGCAAAATACTTCATTGATACAGATCAGAACAAAGTCTGGAGGAAGATTCTAAACAATGACAGAAAACAAACAAGCATATAACAACAGCAAAATTATTGTTTTATTTGATTTTTTAAAATTTCTATTACCAGTGAAATGTGTATTCTAATAGCAAGGCATTTTCAGAAAACCAATCGCGGACGAAGTGTATTTTAACCAAGTTATATCCACAAGTGATCGAAATTTATATTCATACGAAAGAAAAAAAAAATGATGAGTTCCTCAGTATAAACCGAGAAGCAGAATGCCATCGTGAATTTTCTCTAAGCCACGTTACATTTTTTTATTCCAAATGTCCCCAAGGCTATGAAACCAAAAAAGGAAGTAGGGTGAGAGAGAAGGGGGGATGATCCACGACCAAGTTTTAAAAACAGGAATTCTCACTCCCCTCTTCGCAACGAAAGAAAAAAAAAATCGTTTTAAATTCCTAGGCGAAATAAATGTGTGGGTCGAGCGAGTCGGCCCATTCATGAAAAATAATGCCATCCATTAAACGTGATTACAGCGCTTCCGGTGGAAAATAACCACTTGACTGGAGTAAATGGACGTTCCACGCATCGAAGAAGCAAGGAGGGGGTAAAAGAGGCCGAGATTTCAAAAAGGCAAGATGGATCAAGAAAAAGAAAGAAGATATCTTGAGAGAAGGTATTAGAAATTGCAAAAAGAGAAGTCTCCTTAATTTGTACGTAAACATATATCTAATCTACGTAATTAATACTGTCATTTTTCTTGTAATAAATTCCATTTCCAATGTCAAACAAATCTAGTTTTGCAAAATATGAGAGATGGAATATATATACATATACAATATATATTTATATATATTCCAATGTATAATCAAATGTGAACCAACTGTACACAAATAAGTTTCTGTTTATATCGCAACATGTCATTATGTTTCGTTTAATTTAAGATTTTACAGACAATGGAATTATTATCATATAAATATTATGCAATAATATCAAAACAATTAGAAAATCTGGACAAAGAAAAGTAGACTATATCATTCAAATAAGTGGTTTCGTTAGTATAATTTCGTTCGCTAACTGACCGTTAGTTAAAATTATTTTTTGAATACGAAGTTCGTGTTATGAAGCTCAACTGTAACCTTTTCCGGATCAATTAAAAGGCAGAAATGCATAAAAAGGCGCATTATTCTGGCGATGTTTAATGGCATCACAGGCTCGGAAATAGGTTAAATATGCAAAACTAATATTTTGACGATTCATTAATATATAATTATTCTAGGTGACATATTTCAGCTACTACAAACGTTAGCATCGTTACAAACAATTTCCAACAATTCTAATCTTTAAATATGTCACATTTAGATTTGTATGATAAATTTCTCAAGGATAGAGAATCTCAAAAATGTGACAAAAACAATTCTTGATCGAACAGAAATTACTAGAATGCCCCCCTCCCAAACAACAACAACGCTGAAATAATGATCAGCGATGGGATAAACTCTTATTATTATTAAATGGACGATATTTCTATTACTTACGTCTATTTTTATATTATTCATAAGAAACAAAAGTGAACAGTTCTGAAGCTACAGTATTGCAGAATGCATACATAATTAGTTGTGATATGTATCTTCGTTAAGTTTAGTTATATTTACGACCCGTTTTGAAGCAACACGAGGGCTATTTTGGGACGCACCGAGTAATTTTGAACCGCGGTCAGATAGCGGTATCATTACCTAAACACTAAATCTTCGTTAAAAAGTAGGATACATAGCAGAGATTTAAAGATTTTTAAAAATATTCTAAACAAATTTCAATTCTTTTCTAACAATTATCTATTAACAATTAAGCAATACTGTTTGTTTAACGTTCAAACTTCCTGAACGTATTTATGTACGGTTGGAATTTTCAATAATGCAGTATTTCTCTTCAAACGTAGATTTTAATTATTTAATATAGATTAAAGCATTCATTTTTCACAGAATTTTTACTTTCTTCCCAAATTACAGTGAAACCGCTTTAGTACGTTTTACCTCGGCCCCGTTTGAATCTTATTCATTTCAATGTTAAAAAATCTTTCTGACTACGCAGGATATAAAATAGTGAGACGCCTAAAACCAAAGAGAAATACTTTTTTTAAGGATATCAATTCAGTTCACAGTGATTTAAATAGAATCCAAAATCAAACATTATGACAATCGAAAATTTGAGAATTTGCTTGAAACTTTACTAAAAAGAAAGAAAAACCACAAGGACTATTGCAGTGACAGGGCCAGACTTCCCACAGGGCCAAGCTAGGCCATGACCTAGGGCGCAAATATAAAAGAAATCACAATAAACCTTTACAAATTTCAGTATTATTTTGAAAATACCACACAAAACACTGTTTTTTAAGCACATTCATACACATTTAAAAAACTGGAGGCACATTTACGTTGCCTACCTATAAAGTTGTGGCGAATGCACCGGGCGGGGGGGGGGGGGGGCGCATAATTAAATGCCCTGGCCGCGGGCGTAGAAATGTATAAATCCTGTCATGTGCAGCGAATATAATAATTTTAATTTCTATCTATTGCGATGATTAAAAAAATACTGCAATATTTCCACTAATAAGAATTACATTTTATTGCTCTAAAAATTAAAAAAAGGAGAAACATGCTTATGTCGTTACTCAAGAAAGGCTAAAAAATTTATTAATATTGTCTGACATTTTAAGCATGATATTTATACCAGAATTATTTAAAAACCTCATTAAAAAATAGCCTGTTACCATTATATTGTACTGCTAAAGAGAGTAGTTTATCGCATTTTGAACCAAGATTCGACAATACGTTGCTCTCATTAGTATGTCGTTTTGTAGTGGTACCTTGGACGACATACTAAAGAGGTTTTACTGTACCTCCTAAAATCGGTTTTGTGAGGGCAACTGACTCCCGCAACATAACATAATTTTTTTCGCTTCCATGTCCCTCGTCATGAGTGGTTAAGCAAATGCAAATCGCGCCAGGGGCACGATTTTTTATTCGTCTCCCTCGGAATATCTGACTTTGAAAATTGACAAAAACGCACTAATGTTTTGTCTCCATGACCTCCTAAGACCAGCGACCGGGTATCTATCTATCCCCTCTCCGTCGTTACGACACCGAATCCTAAATTACAAAATGTACGAATATATACACACGAAATAAACAGTCTGGATTTAATAAAAAGGACGAAGTTCCTTTCGTATATACAATTTCAATTTCATATTTCTTCCGTTTTCTTAGGATTAAAATCAGAATAAAAATTTTAAACGAAGTCGTGTAAACCAGATATTCTTAAACATTTTATATTTGCTATCACCTTTCGGGTTATAGAAAATAACGGTTTCAAAACTTATTAAGAAAATGGAGGGTGGGGGGGGCCGGCGATCATTGATGACATATATAAGTATCGCAAGCTTCCATATGAAACAAAAATTGCCGAAATCGGTCCAGCGGTTTGTACTGGGGGACTGGTCCTTTGGCTTTGCCAATTATTTTAAATATATATATTTACACATGAAAATTTTATACAAATTTACTACATTTATTTTGTAAACTTTAAAGAAGTGTTTTAAATCAAGGTTGATTTTCTTCATTTTTGTTCACTACGACTGAAAAATATCATAATAATTTTTACTGTTTAAATTTTTAAAGCCCGAATAAGACTGGATCTACAATTTAAGAAACTTCGATCTAACTTTCCAGCGCAAACACTTTAATACAAGGGAATCGAATTTCAGAAACGACAATACCCAATTATAAGATATCTC
This sequence comes from Araneus ventricosus, assembly GCA_013235015.1. NCBI lineage: Eukaryota > Metazoa > Arthropoda > Arachnida > Araneae > Araneidae > Araneus > Araneus ventricosus. The sequence goes on along the minus strand of BGPR01001218.1, from coordinate 128,782 downwards.
ATGTCTCATATGATGTCAACATTTTCATCGACACTGAACGCAATGGCTTCAATCGAACCAATCTGAAAAAATTTGGAGCCGTCCCAAAAAACATTTAACTTTTCTGATACTGCAGGCTTCATCATCCTTCTATTTCCCTTTTCTCCAACACGGTTTCAAAACCAATCAATTACCAATGCAATTTTTAAATTCAAAAACTTTTAACTAAACTTTATTTCAAAGATTGCAAATTACATTAAAAATTAATTAATAGCTTTATAATCGATCTCCCGAATCACATCACTTAGACGTACTGCAGATTTGCACGGCTTGCTGACTGCCATTAGTATTTGAAAATTCCTACCACGAAAATAATCTTATGTAATAATTATATAATACACGCAGTCTGATAATTGCCAGGCAGATAGACATAATGTAGGAATCGCCGGATTTAAGAATTTTTTCTTAAATTGGCAGCATAGCATTTCATCATATTTTTGCATATTACTCTCAGAAAAATAAGGCCTAAAAATTTTATTTAATTGTTCGTAGGTTTGACAAAAAAAAAAAAAAAAAGATAGAAGACTCGAAGAACACCAACATATCTTGAATGTTGATAGTTTGGACTTTAATAGGGAAACTAGGGTTATCCCGGATAACCAGATATTTTTCGATCTGGCTAAAGAGGATTTTCAAGCTGATTTTGAAATCTATACCGATGTATCTAGGGTTGATGGCAACGTTGGGTTCTCGGTATGCATTTTCAAAAGTAACGATTTGTTTTCAGTCTACTGTTTCAAGCTGAATTCGTTTAACTCTGTTTTTCAGGCTGAGATGGCCACAATTAATATCTTTCCGCGGATTGGGCCTTGGAAAACGGCGTTAAAGTCAAAATTTGCTAGGATAGTCTTTCTTCAATTGAAATACTAAAAAGCTTCAAAGTCAAATCCAATTTTGTCAGCATAATCAAAAATAATACTTTCAAAACTAGGGATCTCGCCAGTCTCTCCTGGGTGAAGGCGCACGCCGGTGACCCAGGGAATGAGCTGGCGGATCATTACGCTAAACAGGCTACTATTGATGGACGCTCCTGTTCCTTAATAATTTCTCAAATTGGAATGCAAAGAAAATCTTATTTCCTCCTGGAATGGCTTTTGGTTGGAGTCGACCACTGCGGAGCGTGTCAGAAGGCATATTCCCCTAATGTAGATATTAATTTATGAATTCATAATAGACGGGTTATTTACTTTATTACCAATTATGGACCTTTTCCTCCGTCTTTATTTCGTTTTAATAAACTGAGTAGTCCCAACTGTAAATGTGGGCATTTTGGAGTTGCTGACCATTTTATTTTTTCTTGTAAATTTACAAAAAAAATTTCATCTTTTAAAACATCTCGATGTCTTTCGTCCTGCTTGGCTTAAAAGTGTCCTGAAGTGTTCTTCATGTTTGACTAAAATAAAGGAGTGTGTTTTGGTTGCTCAGAGTATCCGTGGCGAACTGGATGGTGGTTGATTGTGGTTTCTGTTTTTGCTGTTTTGCCTATTATTCAAGTGGCTTTTTATGCTTTTTTCTGAAGGCTGCTTTTGTTTTGTTTCCCTGTTGGGTGATCTTTGCAATTGAAACGTTTGATGATCCTTGGGATTTTTGTTTTGGTTGAGATCCTTTTTCTGTATTAGAAATTGTTTTTATTCTGCTTGTGTTGTGGCCACTAAAGGAAAAAAAAAAAATTTTTTCCCCCTTTTTATTTTATTTTAATAAAATTGCTCACCGTCCTCTATCGGCTCTAAACCCATCGGGTGAGCTTTGGCGGCGTGGGTTGTGGAAATGGAAAAAAGAAAGAAAGAGAAAATTAATTCGAAGAAAACTTCACAAAATCATGCACCTTTCACGTAAAGGAGTGGAAATACCTTTCTTTCTTTGTATATAACAAACAAGAGTTACTTTTAGGTTCAGTAAAATAGTCACATTTTCTGTTGCTCGTAATTTTTGAAATATGTAGTTTTACCGAATATCAAACATTTTATTCATTCATTCCAATAAACTTCATTCCCCATATATACCAGTATAGGTCCGGAATGGTATTTCTTTAAACAATAGTTGTGTGTTGCAAGTCACATGATATTTATATAGATGAAAAAAAATTCTAGAAAGCAAGCGTTTTCTCAGAATTATATTATCGAACTAACTGTGCACAATCAATCTATAAAAACCAAGTTTGTTAAATCAGCGAATGAAAGATTGCTTTATAAAAAAATAAGTTACCAAACAAGAAAAAATACATATAAGCACATTTTAGAGATTCAATTAAATGCGCCTATTTGATAACTAAGACTTCAGGTAAAACTAGCTGGTAATCATCTAAGACAAATTGCCAGGCCTTTCAAAATTTTAAAGAAAAATATTAATACGAGATATTATCTTTTAGCTTTTATTGTACTCGAATTAGCCCCTAAATTTTAGAGAGCCGAACAGTAGTTTATTAATACACGAATCAATCTTTTTTGTTAAATGAAATTTGATGGTTTCTAGGAGTTCATTCAGATTTCAATCTGCGTTGTGGAAAATAATTCTATTTGGCATCTAACATCGCAGCAAAACATTCCGAAGGCAGGAGGGGAAAATGGAGGAAAGATATTCTATTTCTAAAGCATTGTGTGTACAGATGACAAGTTGAATGTAGTTTCATTCACGTTATCGTGATTCATTACGGGGTAAATAAGCAAGTTATATCTCATAAAAAATAAAACGGCATCTTCTCCCTTCATTACTGCCATTCTTAAAATGCTTTCTTAATACTGAATAAAGATACATAAGTCAAGATACTATAACTTGCAACAAATGAAAAAAAGGTACAATTCACGCAAAGCAATCTTAATATAAATAAAAGTCATTGTGGGTATGTATGTGGATATGTATGTATGTTCCACATCTCCTAAACCACTGGACTGACTTCAACCAAATTTTGCACACGTATTATTTAAGACAAGAGGAAGACTGTCAGTTTTTCGAAGTTCGAAAGTTAATTAAACAGTCAGTTAACTAGAAATTAACCGAAACCGTTTTTCCGCAGTAAGTCCGAAAGCTATTTGTTCCACAAAAAATATTTTTATACCATCTTAAAGTTCAAATTTTTACCTTTCAATGATACCAATTTTATATCTGAATAATGCTTCTTTCAACTTTTATTCATTTTTCAAAATTTAATAAATAAATGATTATATGCAGACTATTTTGAAATAAAGCAAATTTATAGATACTTCGTTGCTCATCAACGTTTTTTCATTCAAACTGTATTAATGTAGAGTAATAAACAGGTTAGCTTTAAAGGTTATCTCTGTATTAGTGATTTCTGTATTTAGTACAGTTTCATCTTTATAGTTAGAAAGCTATATATTGGAGTGTTTACTGTACAAATTTTAATCTCGTCTTAATCATTGTATTACATGTTGTTAAAGTTTTAATTTAGAGTAATAAACAGGCTATATAGCTTTAAAAGGTTCAATTCAAAATAATAAAGGCAAAGGAAATTTATGTTTGTTGTAGAAAAATTGTGACAATTTTTGTGAAACAAAATGTATTTGCCTATGAAGATATTATGGCCCCGAGCAACGCTGGGTATATTCTATATATATATATATATATATATATATATATATATATAGCAGAGTGTAAATCGAAAAGTTAATTAAAAATTAAATAACATTTCGGCGTTTTGCAGCAATATCTTTCAAAAATATAATCTTGCAAAAAAACTATTTTTTCACCGCATTAAAATTTAAAAAATTAGTTTTTCAGTGACACAAATTTGATTTCCGTACAATTTGTTTCCATAATTTTAATAATTTTTTTCAGAATTAATTTTATACACAATGTGTATAATTTTTTTTAATATTGCAGAATAAGAATATATACGAAGAACTGTTGTCAGAACACATTAACAGAATTCTGTTTGAATACTATTGGTTTGGATTAATTTCATGTTTATTTAATAAAAATAACTATTTAATTAATTGTCTATTTAATTAAACATGGAGCAAAATAGCTGCATGTTTGACTTGATTGTTTATAGAATCTTTTGGTTCAATCGATATTGTCGTTTTAATTAAAAAATGTTTCAGATGATAAAATGATTTTGTGTGTAATAATATTTTAAAGAAAAGTAGTTTTTGAATAAAAACATATTAGACATGAAATTAATTTAAGCCGGGTATATCAGCTAGTCCCTTATACAAAGTTAGTTTTATTCCCTATATAATGTAAACAGTAGATATCCATTTCTTAATGAAGAAAATGTATTCAGTATTTATATAAAAAATAATAATCGTCACGATATTTGTTGGTTTCTTAGTGCTGCTAAATTTAGAACTGATATTATCTGAACGGTGTCGAAGTTATTTAAAGTAATTTTCACAAAAGATTTTATTTAATTTTTAGTTAACTTTAGGTTCAGTAAAATTTCAAGGATTTTGTACCGTTTTCATTAATTTCTAGGCAATTAAAAGGAAAGGAAATTTTAAATCAAATCAAAATTGAAAATTTTACGACAATGTAAAATTACGCGGTAGTTTGTTCTTTGTCACTAATTTGCGATTTGCAATTCTTTTTTCGTTAATAAGTAACAATAACAACAACAAAAAAATACTTACATCTTTTTTTGGAAGCAATTAAAATAAAATCCAAACCATTTTTATCGTTTAATCAAATTTTATGGTCGCATACTTTTTTGTTTTATTAATGTACTAAGTACGAATGATTTGTTAATTTAATTTTTGGATAATCTGTAGTTTTTAAAAAAGTATTTGTTTCAGTACACTATTTTAAAAATCTTTTTCAATATTGCTCTCTTTCGTAGCAAGGGGCGCAATTTTCGAACTCAATGCTCAATAGTAAAAGCATTTTGATAAATAAATTTTCTCTCCCATTTCTTTTCCTTCGCGATAATATAATGTTCATAAGTGTTCGAAAGATCAAAGGGGCTCAAAATCGCAAGAATTAATTTTATAGAAGTTTCAGATAGATACAAGGTAAACAGCAGTGAGTCCAAATAATAAATTTCAGTAAACCAAAAAATGCCTTCGTCGAAATGCAGCATATGTAAATTCAATAGTTCTAAACAGACAAATATTAGATATCATAAGCTTTTGTAGATAAGATTTATATTAACATACGTAGATTAGTTTAACATAGTATTACTGAAGGATAATTCACTGAAATTGCCATAAAAAATTATCCGATTTCAGTCTTATTCAAAATTAACAGCAGACGATTTTCCTTAATTTTTTTAAGTTCTTACATTATTTATTTATTCATAAGCTTTCACAAATAATAAAAAAATATATAAATAATAGTATAATTTCAAACACTAGATATCCGTCGTCTTCTGTTTACTTCAATTTATCACGATTTAAATAAAAAACACCTAATTATTATTGTTATCAAAGTCTTTTGCCGTTATACATTAGTAAGAGATTGTATATAATTAGGGGAGAGGACAGTGGCGGCTCGTGTTATGTAATCTTGGGGGTGCTGTAACTTTTAATAAATTCTTTACTGTGCAGGGATGCATATTTGTACCTCTTACTTCCTTTTTTGTCTTTTTCCAATAACTTTGAGTAATTTTATATTTAATCAATAAACTTAAAACATTTTTTCTCTTCTAATAGGTAAGTATTTTAACAAATTTATTTTAATAAAAAAGTAAAATTTGTTATCCATTTCCTTGTCCTGTATTCCTTACTACACTTATAAAGATTCACACAGCTGCGGCTGAACAATAAAATGATAATATAAAATAATTTTCTTATCAATTAACAAAAAAATGTTATAGTATAAGTTAATATGGAAATAAGAATAAGCGAATACTATTTATTAGTATCATTAAAAATTACTTAAAAATAAAACCCATTCTTCTTGTTATCTTTCCAGCAAAAAAATAAAAAAAACTGACCTAGATACTTGTATGATGATTAAAAAAAAGTTTTACCCTTTCAAATCCAAACAGCTACATATAACCTATCCCGATTCATATTGTGTGCGTCAGAAAATATTTTATTATTTTTTAATATTAAAAAGCAGACTTCAAGTTCTTATGTAGTAGGTAGTAACAGGAATTGCCAAGATGAATTAAAAAGAAAAAAAGAGTAATTTATTCTATTACATCTATCTAAAGGTACACCGTGATATTTTAAAATGGGAATATACTTTTCAATTTTCTTTCAGAAATTCTGCTCCTTGAAGCAAACCGTGCTTTATTCGAAATCGAGGCTTCTTAAACTATGTATAGGATGGTATAGAATATTGGGGTTGCGAAAATTTTGAAAACATTTGTAATGCAGAAAATTTCTGATCAGCATTTACAGCTAAAAATTACCGAAAAAAAACCCCTTTGGATTGCAAGAAATTTCATTAAAATTTAATTAATATAAAAAAATTTTCAATTAAATTTCTATTTATAATTAACTATTCTTCTTTCCCATACTTATTTTCAAAGTTTTAAAATTTGAGTGGAAAAATGTTTGAAATTCCGTTGCTAGCGGATCTCACAGTTCCCCTTCAGCTTAAAAAAGTGGTAAGAGAAGGAAGGGGAAAGTTTGCACTCTGTAACTTTGTATGCTCGCAGGCGGAATTCGGCGCTGTAACACTCTAGACAGTTCTAGTTGCTTTTTCCTCTGCGCATAATCTTCGGGAAATGAAAAAATTAGACAGGGAACTTAGTTTTCTGCCTCAGTTTTTACTCGCGGTTTATTTGAAGATGGAAATCGTTTAATGTAAAATTTGGTTAGATTATTGATAGATTTAAGCATTAAATGAGAAATAATATAAATTGATTAAATTTACACATAGGAAAAATTTGAGAGTGCTGTCCTATGCACGAGCCGACCCTAGGAGAGGGGTACATCCGGGTACCTTGATTCTGGCGCTATTAGTTCTTCTTTCTAGTGAACAGATTTTGAATCATACTCTACTATTCAAGAATAAAGAATAGTCATAGTGGCCGTGCTGTTGAATTCACTGTGTCTGTGATGGTTTATTTGTTTTAAGACGTCAACTCTCTAATGTTCGTTCGTTTTTAAACTATCTTTATTTAATAACCATTACAGTTATAAAAAACTATATTTTATCCAGCTTTATTATAGGTTTATTAAGAATTTATACCATATCAAACAATAAAGATTTAGTTCAATAATTGCTAGGTTATATTTCGCTTTTCATAACCTTTGCACTCGGGGTAAAACTGGGTACTCCAAGCGGCGCAAGACTGGGACAGACAGTAATGATGGTTCCTCCGCTGAAGACGATAAAAACACATCAGACATTGATTGTTTGTATTTTAATGATGCATTTTCTAATTTAAATAAATGCAAAAAGTGGATCCAATGTAGAAACTGTCTTAAATGAACCCACGAAACTACAGTGGCGCGGAGGAAGAAGAGATATGTTTACATGTGAATTTTGCAACTAATATTCTTAAATTGTCATATAAAATAAAAATGTCTGCTACTTTTCCATACTTCCAATAAAGTTAAAATGTATATCGGTTCTTCACTACTATTGGGTTAAAACCGGGTGGTTTGACTTTTTTTAAATAACAAAGTCTTTGATAAAAGAAGTAATGAAACTATGACTTTTTAGGAATGATATATTGCACTCCGTTAAACAATGAATATGTCAATAAAATTTGACAAGCTCTATGTCGAACAGTTTAGATCCAAGAGTCTTTCGAGTCTTAGTTACCCGGTTTTACACCACTCTCCCCTATTTATAATTTTATGACAATGTTTAATGTGCGGATTCCGCAGTTACTTAAGTTCATTTTTTCGCTTTGATTTGATTATTGAACCTAACGAAATGCTAAATGGCTAAAGCATCGAGAAGTATCATGTATTTATTAAATTTAACTAGATGACCGAAATTTGAAAACAGCACATCACAATTTTTGACAGTTAATGTCGCACTTCGGTTAATTAATACACAAACTATGAAGTACATGAATCCAAACACAAATGATGGAAATTTGTTCGAAAATAAAACAGCGTGAAGATTTGATGGTAAAACTAATCTATATTATATAAAACGCTTGTGCGTGGCGCAAAAAATTGACCTTTATTTCTTTCTCCCCGTTGGCAACGATCAGTTTGTTTACCAATCTCAACCCTGACGCCAAGAATTTCGCTAACCGAGCTAATCGCTTACGGATTACAGGAGAAGTCGTTACTCTTTTTTGAATTTATTTATTTAAAATTAACTCTTTGCGAAGTTTTGAATAAAATTTGCGTAGAAGAGAGCAGCGTGCAAGGGAATCCCTAGATGAAAGATTTCAGCGAAGATCGGCCAGAAAACCGACGATAGGCTTAGGGAGCCATAGTCTTTTTTTGTGATACTAATTGTGTGCACTATTTACTATGTGAAAAAAGAAAAATTACAGAATAAAGACCAGAAAACTAATTATACATCAGAAAAGTTCTCTTGCACACTGTTCTCGGAGAATGATTAAAGTTGCATACTGTTTGCAACGTATATATAGAGAGAGATTAGATTTTTTTGCCACCGTGTTTGTACGGACTGTTTTAGCACATATATATTTTCACTGGAAGAGAATTACCACATGCTGCAAATGGTGAATGATAATGTTGCATACTTTTTGCTTTTCTTTGTGATATTTCATAAAAAAGAGTGCATATTTAAAATTTTGCGTAAAAAAGCAAGGATTTTTGAAATTTTTGAGAAAAAAGCTATCTTATCAATTATAAAAGGCTAAAAGTAAATAATTATTATGGGTTTTAAATTTGAATAGTTAATATGAACATGTTTCAAGCC
>BGPR01001218.1:408-119973 GCA_013235015.1 Araneus ventricosus | reverse complement strand
CTGAGAAACACACTATATTTTTCTTGACTAAATAATTGTTGAAATAATCATGTATACATGTGGGAAAGCTTTTCTGAATTACACTCCATTGCAAAGAGGGCATATTTGAAATTTTGGTGGAAAAAGCAATTTTTAAAAATTTATTTTGAAGATTTGGAAAAGGCTATCTTATCAGTTTTAAACTTAAAATTTTAGTGGAATGAAGTTATGTTGAAATAAACTTTTGAATAAATACTCAAAAGTGTATGCCAAGAAGTTTTAAATTTCTGATTGATGAAAATAATTTTGATTTTTAATCATCTTTGGATGATAAATATTACCTTTCAAATTTCTTTCTAACATTTACATATATATCTGTGCTACCAGAAGATTTTAATTGTAGAAACTGATGAAAAATAAATTTTAGGAGTTCGTGCAATTTCAAATAATTTAAATTTACTTTTATTTATTAATGTACTTATAATTTCCTAATGCTAGCAGAAACGGATAACTACGGCAAGCGTGTGAAGCGAGCTGTTTTCACATAGTGATCCCGAAAGAATCACGTGATTCTTTGGTGTCGGTGAGCGGAGCGAGCAGGGGGTGTTATATATATATATATAAAGATTTTATAACAACTGTGCTAGGACACCCAGTGTCTTCATGTAGCGAGCGAAGCGAGCAGGGTTTGCGTAGCAAGCCCCGGAGGATTGCAGCGCAATTCTCCTGGGGGTTGGCGAGCAGGGGGCAGAGCCCCCTAGTCCCATTTAAACTATTAAATAAATAAAGATGTTTCCTTTTTAAAATTTTTCAAGCTTTTCTCCCTCTTTAGATGCGACTAATTATATTTGCGCACAACCGTCTTCAGACAGTTTTAGTTATCTGATATAGACAAAATGCTGAAAAAAAGACTTTTTTCAAATAGTAAAAAAATTCCAAATTTGTAGCATTTTACATGTTAGTTCGAAAGCTTTCGGAAACCACGTTACACAGTTCTTCAAAATAATTTGAGAATTAGTTACTCTGTATTTCATAAGATGGCAGCACCACAATTTTCCAGTATAACGTGGTGCCTCCTATCGGAGAACAGACTTTTATTCGTCTCTATCCTATCTTAATATAAATAAAAGTCATTGTGGGTAAGTATGTATGTTCCACATCTCCTCCTAAACCACGGCACTGATTTCAACTAAACTTTGCACACTTATTAATTAAGACAAGGGGAAGATTACTGTCAATTTTTCGATGTCCTACAGTTAATTAAACAGTCAGTTGATTAGAAATTAACCGAAACTGTTTTTCCGCAGTAACTTCGGAGCAAATCATCCCTTAAAAATTATTTTTATACCATCTTAAAGTTCACATTTTTACTTTTTCAATGACACCAATTTTATGTCTGTGACATTTTTTCTTCAATTTTTATTAAATTTCAAAATTTATTAAATTGTCAATTACCTGCAGACGATTTTGAAATAACGCAAATTTATACCTACTCCGTTGCTAGACAACGGTTAAGACTTCGAATTAGTTCACATTTATTTCTGAAATTTTTGCTTATTTTTATAAATATATCTTAATATAAATAAAAGTCAACGTCGGTATGTTCCACATCTCCTAAACCACTGCACCGTTTAGAACCAAATTTTGCATACTTATTATTTAAGACAAGAGGAAGATACCTGTCAACTTTTCAAAGTGGAAAAGTTAATTAAACAGTCAGTTAATTAGAAATTGACGGGCACAGTTTTTCCGCAATAACTTCGGCGCAAGTTTGTTCCACAATAAATATTTAAAGTTAAAAATTTTTCCTTTTCATTGATACCAATTTTATATCTGTTAAATTTTTCCTTCAATTTTTATAAATTTTTAAAAATTTAATAAATAATTGATTACCTGCAGACGATTTTAAAATAACGCAAATTTATAACTACTCCGTTGCTAGCAACAGTGAGACTTTGAACTAATATACCTATATTTCTGAAATTTTTGCTTATTTTTATAAATATATTTTATATAAGACGAAAGAGATCATCATCAACTTTTAAAAGCCCTAATCTTATCAAAATTTCAGTTAATCGGAAATTAAGCAAGAAATGGAATTTTCCGTTATATGTTTTGAAAATATGTATTAGTCACAAAAAACTATTTTTCCACACATTAAAAGTTTTAAAAAATTAGCTGTTCATGACACAAGTTTCATTTCCGTTCAATTCGTTGTCCTCATTTTAATAATCCTTCAAAAATTAAATTGTGTATAAAATTTACAATTTGTAACACTTTCTTTTATTGGTGAATAACAAGAATACAAAAGAACTGTTGCTAGAATCTCATTAGAAGAATTCTGGATAAAGACTAATTTTAATATTTTTTATTAACATTTATTTTAACGATTTTTCTTAGTGAAAAATTTACTAGGTAATTAATTGTCCCAAAACATCCGTTAAAATCTTTCTTATACTGCAAAATTTATGAACAAAATATGAAGTATTATTAACAAAATTTGAATTTATGGAGAAAATTAGCTTTCGACGGTTTTTAAAAATCGTCTGGTTCAACTGATATTCTCATTTTAATTAAAAAACGTTTCAGACGATAAAAGAATTTTGGGTATTGCAATTTTCTATACAAAAGTAGTTTTTAACATCAAAAATATTACACATGAAAGTATTTTAATCCGAGCAACGCCGGGCATAACAGCTAGTCTTAATATAAATAAAAGTCATTGTGGGTATGTCGCTATGTATGTGGGTATGTTCCACATCTCCTCCTAAACTACTGCAGCAATTTCAACCAAACTTTCCACACATATTATTTAACACAAGAGGAATATTATTGTCAACTTTTCGAAGTCCTAAAGTTAATTAAACAGTCAGTTAACTAGAAATTAACCGAAACCGTTTTTTCGTATTAACGTCGGAGCAAATTATACACCAAAAATATTTTTATACCTTCTTAAGGTTCAAAATTTTACCTTTTCAATGATATCAATTTTATATCTGTGAAATGTTTCCTTCAACTATTATTAATTTTTCAAAATTTAATAAATGAATTATCACAGCAAACGATTCTTAAATAAAGCAAATTTAATGATACTTCGTTGTTAGGCAACGGTGAGACTTTGAACAAATTTCTTTTTATTTCTGCAAATATTTTAAAAAGAAGTGAAATATCACTATCAACTTTAAAAGGCCCAAAAGTTAATTAAATTTTTAAATTAAAAATTAAGCAAGATTTTGCGTTTTTTTTCGTCATATATTTCGACAGCGTTATGTTACAATAACTAATTTTATACTACATTAAAGTTTAAAAAGTAGCTTTTCAGTGACACAAATTGCATTTGCATTCAAAATTGTTGCTCTCATTTTAATAATTTTCAAAAAAAAAAAAAATCAATTGTTGATAGAAAGAAAATTTCAATGAGGCAAATTATCGTCTTATCATAACGAACAACTTTTATATTGAAAGTTTTTTAACAGCTACAATTGCTTAGAAGTTATGAACTGAAAAATGATTTTCAATTTCCCTCCCTCCCCCAACTTATCCATTTACCATAACTGCATAACTAATTGCGTATGAAATTAATTTTGAAAAAGTTATAAAAATGCTTGAAAAAAATTTTACTGAAGTGAAATTTATGTCACTGAGAGCTAATATTTTGAAATCGAATATGGTGTAACAATAGCTTAGTGTGATATTTTTTCCCACAGATATCGAGGAAAAACGCCAAAATATAGCTTATTTTTTAATTAACTGAAATTTCATCTAACTTTTGGGCTTTGAAAAGTAGACAGTGATCTTTCTCTAATCTTAAATAGGTGTGCAAAAGTTTGACTGAAATCGGTTGGTTGTTTAGGAGGAGATGTGGAACATACATACATACATATAGTATAGCCACAATGACTTTTATTTATATTAAGATAAATACAAACCATTGCTGAGAAATTCTATGAAGCACAAAGAAGGTTTCATTGAAGATTTATTCCTAAATCATAATTAGAAAAAGAAGTCCTAATTAAATAAATAGTTAATTTTTATTATTTAAATAGTTTATTTTAATTAATTATACCTGGAGGCCCCTAAGATTTGTTTAGTAAATTTAATATAAAATAGCCAAAACCTGAGAAAGATAGATGTTTAAAAATAAGATTTCCCTTTTTCCTTATTGACATTGAAAAATATATCATTAAATTAAAATTTTTTTGAAGTTTTCTGTTACTTTAAAATTGATTTAATACCTGTCTATTTGCTTTTGGCTGTCGATGGAGATTTAAATTCACTGTTCCAAATGGCTGTCTTGATATCCCATGCTGTAAACAAGTATTTAAATTTGCCACTAAAAATTTTTTTAATAAAATTTCGTATCATTAAAATTTTTAGTGACTTACTAGCTGTTATGCCAGGCGTTGCTCGGGATTAAAATACTTTCATGTCTAATATTGTTGATGCAAAAAACTACTTTTGTACAGAAAATTACAATATCCAAAATTCTTTTATCGTCTGAAACGTTTTTTTAATTAAAATGAAAACATCAGTTGAACCAGACGATTTTTAAAAACCGCCGATAGCTAATTTTCTCCATAAGTTATGGATATTTATTGCATAGGTACTTCAAATTTGTTCATAAATCTTGCAGTATAAGAAAGATTTTAACGGATGTTTTGGGACAATTATATAGTAAATTTTTCATTGAGAAAAAAGCGTTAGAATAAATATCAATAAAAAAAAATAATAAAATTCGTCTTCATCCAAAATTCTTCTAATGTGATCTAGCAACAGTTCTTATGTATTCTTACTCTTCACTAATAAAAAAAAGTGTTATAAATTGTAAATTTTATACACAATTTAATTTTTGAAAAATTATTAAATGAGGGCAACGAATTGAAAGGAAATGAAATTTGTGTCATGAAAAGCTAATTTTTAAAACTTTTATAATGTGTAAAAATAGTTTTTGTATATATATAAAATATTCTCGAAAAATATCACGGAAGATGCCAAAATCTTACTTAATTAATCTTTCCAATTAACTGAAACTTTAATAAGATTTGGGGCTTTTAAAAGTTGAAGGTTGACTCTCTTCATATATAAAATCTATAATATAAAGCAGAAAATACATGTATCTGTCTGTCTGTCCGTCCGTCTGTCGGTCACAAGAACTCCTCCTAAACGGTGTACCGTAGCGACATGAAATTTGCACACTACATTCTAGAGCACATTTCTAGGTCAACGGTGCTATTTTAAACTTTCAGAGTTAATTAATTCTTAAGATATTTAATTAAATAACGAAAAGTAGCCGCTGTTAAGCCTAACGCTTAGACGGTTTTTGACAATAACTTCTGAAATATTTATTGCAAGAAAATAATTGTTACGCCATATTAAAGAACAGAAAATTAGCTTTTTAATGATATCAATTCTATTGGGATAAAGTATTTTCTCTGATTGTTATTAACGTTTAAAAAATATTTTAACGCAATATTTAACAATACTTTCTATTCTTATAATATGAAGTTCAGACCAATTTACTGTTTATCAAATTATCCATTCACGTGTTTCATTAACAGAGGCAGAAACACACGTGCTGCGTGATTAAGAAAATATTGCTTTTATTTGAGCATTAACTCAATACTTTGACTTAAAGTCAATGTTCTTACTGCCATTTTTATTTTTAAGCATATACAACTTTTACTATGCGCGTACAATAATCCAATGACGTTAGTTTGATTACAATGCGATTTTTCGCGTTTAATTTTAATCCTAATTAGTGTGCAAGGTCATTGAATGTTTTTTAATTCCAGAACAACGGAAAATGCGGCGGCGAAAAATTGTTTTATTTAGTTTTTCGAAAATACTTAACCAGTTAGTGATATTTCTTAAATTATTTACTTTATAAATGCCCAACGAAAGACAAAGATATTTTATTCTGAAAGTTTTACCAAAATGCCTTAAAATTAGTCGTGGTACAAGTAAGCTAAAGAGCAAAAATAAAAAACACATGAATTGCATTTCATTCAACGAGCTGAGAAACGAAAGAACGAGACTCATAAAGAAAAACTGTTTTTTTAGTTTAAAGAAAATATCTAATCATTTTGCGGTTTTTTAAAAACTTCTGATAATATTTTGTTTTTAAATGCCTAAAAGAAAGAAACAGGCATTTAATCTTTCACGTCTCGCCGCAATGCGTAAAAAGCAGTCGCGGGAGAAGTAAGCTGAAGAGCAAAAATCGCATATCCGTGAATTGGACAGAATATATCGAGCTGATGGAAGAGAGAATGAAATGGCTGAAAAAACTGAACGGCGAAGTTCTGAGGACAGATTACGAATAATTGCAAGACGAAATAACATGAGTGCTGAAGAAACTCAACAGCGACATTCTGACGACCGATTGCGGGCAAATGCAAGACGCAATAACTTGACCACTGAAGAAATTGAGCAGCGACGTTCTGAGGATAGATTGCAAGACGAAATAACATAATTGCTGAAGAAACTGAAGAGCGACGTTCTAAGGATAGATTACGAACAATTGTAAGACGACATAACATGAGTGCTGAAGAAATTGAAGAGCTGCGTTCTGACGACCAATTACGGGCAATTGCAAGACGAAATAATGAGTCTTTTGATGTTAGGAACCAGCACCAAGCGTCAGATCGTTTACGAACTTTAAATTCGAGAGCTACTGAAAGCAATGAGCAGCGAGAGCGAAGGATTTATTGCAATGCACTTGGAAACCAGAATCAAATAGGATTTGATGAACTTTTGATGCTCGACGTAATAGACTCCAGCTAGAAAGAGTGAAACAAGGCTCTTTGAAGGCAAGTAACTGGCTTTATTTGAAGGACGAAGCACTTCATTATGATCCTAAGTCAGACTATCCCAATTTTCTACAGATAGACATTGGTAGTATATCGTCGAAGTGCACATTTTGAGATGCTCTGAAATTTGAAGCCGAGGCATCAGGATTGTGCTGTTCCAATATGGAAAGGTTTCTTTACCAGAACTCCCTCAATTACCAGAACCATTGAAGAGTTTGATGGAAGGGAATCATCCAAAATCGAAAGAGATTCTCAGCATAATCCGTAAATACAATAGCAGTTTTCAGATGACTTCCTTTGGAACCTCATTGCGCATGTTGGACTCTACAGTATTTATGCCAACTTTTCGAATTCGGGGTCAAGTATACCACAAGCCCGAGTCGCTCATGTTGCTTCCCAATGAAGAAGCAAAGTTCCTTCAAAAATACTTCCTTGGAAACGAAGAAGCTGAAGCGAAACGTCGCTGTAAGTTGATTCCTGGGACCACCAAAAGTTTAATCGAATCCTTGCAAAAGATGTTGCATGGAAACAATAATCAAGTTCAAAAATTTAAAATGGCGATAGAGGATAATCCAACCGAAGACCTACAGATCGTTATTAAGGAAGATAAGAAACCAACAGAAGGCCCCGAACGTGTCTTTAACACACCAGCGCTACATGAAGTTGCCATCATCATTGCCGGAAATGACTTTGAGAAACGTGACATTGTCTTGACAATGCCCAGCAACGAGTTGAAAAACATTTGCGAGACACACATTACATGCCTTACAGTATCCACTTATGTTTCCACGTGGTGAGGATGGATACGCAATTAATTTCAATCAAGTTGAGCCAGGAACATCAAATCAAATTAACAAGATGGTATCTGCAATGTCGTTATACGCCTATCATTTAATGGTGCGATTGACAGAGAACCGTTTGTTGAACTACAGACAACTTTTGCATCAATATTTGGTTGATATGTATGCCAAAATTGAGGCGGAGCGATTATTATTCATCCGACTGAATCAAAAGAAGCTGCGTGTTGATGAATGTATTCATTTGAAAGATGCAATTACAAATGATAGTGACCCAGCTAATCATGGGAAATTGGTCATTTTACCCTCAATGTTTACTGGTTGTCCACGAAATATGCTCCAGATGCTATCACTTACCTTCAACATGGAGGAAAGTCATCACTATTCATCACATACAAATTGCAAAGAGATGGCACAAAATGTGACTAATGGTCAATCAAAAACTGATAGACATGATTTGATGACTGATGATGAAAAACTGATAGCAAGGATCTTTCGGCAAAAGTTAATAAAATTCATGAATGTGTTGATACAAGGTCAAGTTTTTCGTTCTGTTAAGTATTGGTTACACTACATCGAATGGCAGGAACGTAGACTTCCGCATTCACACATTTTGATTTGGCTAATGAACACATTAAAACCAAACCAAATTGATGATGAATTTATGCAGAAATTCTCAATCCTATTGAATACAAGAAATTTGTTATGCTAATCTTAATATAAATAAGTCATTGTTGGTTTGTATGTTCCACATCTCCTCCTAAACCACAGCACCGTTTAGAACCAAATTTTGCATACTTATTATTTAAGACAAGAGGAAGATACCTGTCAACTTTTCAAAGCACAAAAGTTAATTAAACAGTCAGTTCATTAGAAATTAACCGTAACCGTTTTTCTGCAATAACTTCGACACAATTTGTTCCACAAAAGATATTTTTATTCCATCTTGAAGTTCAAAATTTTTCCTTTTCAATGATACCAATTTTATATCTGTTAAATTTTCCCTCCAATTTTTATTACTTTTTAAAAATTTTATAAGAAGATAAAAGAATTTTGAGTATTGTAATTTTCTATACAAAAGTAATTTTTAACATCAAAAATATTAGACGTGAAAGTATATTAATCCCGAGCAAAGCCGGGCATAACAGCTAGTATATACATAAAAAGGGAAATTAGTTCAAAGTCTAACCGTCGCCTAGCAACGGGGAGTAGCTATAAATTTGCGTTATTTCAAAATCGTCTGCACGTAATTAACAATTTATTAAACTTTGAAAAATTAATAAAAATTGAAGAAAAAATTCAAAGATATAATATTGGTATCAATGAAAAGGTACAATTTTTAACTTTAATTAATTTTTGTGGAACAAACGTGCGCCGAAGTTACGGCGGAAAAACGGTCTCGATTAATTTTTAATTAACTGACTGTTTAATTAACTTTTGTGCTTTGAAAAGTTGACAGGTATCTTCCTCTTGTCTTAAATAATAAGTATGCAAAATTTGGTTCTAAACGGTGCTGTGGTTTAGGAGGAGATGTGGAACATACAAACCAACAATGACTTATTTATATTAAGATGATAAAAATTACCTTTCGCGGTTTATCGAAAATCGTTTGGACAGCCTAGCTTTTTGAGATGCTAGGAGATATGAAAATTCCTTCGTGCAACAGATTTTCTCATTCTAATTCAAAATAAAAGAGGCAGAAGATAGAAAGATCTTATTACTCCGTCGAGTGCTAATTTAAGTAAATAAAGCTGAAACGTCACAATATTTAATTAAATTGTATGCCATTCTTTAAAAAATATTAATAACATATGAAGGAAATTAGTTTTCGAATGTTTTTAAAAATCGTTTGGTTCGATTGATATTTTCATTTTTATTTACAAGCATTTCACACCAAAACAATGTTATGTATAATATTTTATTAAAAATCGTTTGGCTCAATTGAATGGTTTAATTTACAAACATTGCAGACGATAAATGGATTTTCTGAATAATAATATCTTATTAAAAATCGTTTGGTTTATTTTATATTCTCATTAAAAAAATCGTTTGTTTCAATTGACTTTCTGATTTTTAAATAGCAAAACGGTGAGACGATAAAAGAATTTTGTGCATTGGAATATTTTAGACAAAATGTGTTGGGATATAAAAAAATTTGAGCAATTTACTGACCAAAAAATCTAACATAACCTTTTGAGTAGAATGATAAAACCTTGATATAGTTAAAAATTAAATATCATGAAAACAGAATCACGACGTAAACATTTCAATGTGTGGAAACAATCAAGTCATTGGCTACTTATGTCTGTATTGATCAATATGTAATATTTCATTACATTTGTAACATTAACGTAAAGGAATCTACCTTTGCCTTCAAGCTTGCCGAAAGGGATTTTTATTTTCAATTGTAATAATTAATAAGTAAATTGTCTTTTTGAAGATTGATATTGATTTGAATATACTCGTTGAATCTAAATGATTTATATTGAATCAAAAATTCTGTGAATTATTTTCTTACACTACAAATGAAAATGAAAATGATTTTCATCATAAAAAAAGCCATGAATTTAAACTCATATTTATGATATTCTAATTAATTTTGAATGATACTGTAATTTTTTTAAAAAAATATACGAAACATTTGAATATCCATGGAAATAATATAAGCAGTAAAATAACAAGAGCCAGGATTTTTTAAATCTTGAAGTTGGGACAGCCTCTGTGCCAACGTCCCTCAAAGGGTTAAAATATAAATTCCATGTAATCAAATAGAAGAAAAAAAAACTAATTAAATTTAACTATTTGCTTTAAATTGATAATTAAAATCTCACCCTTATACTTATATTCAAAACAAAACGGATATTGAATTCAAGGCTGTTTTTTACTGTGCTTCGTGATATACAATTTTAATAGATATAATATAGATAAATTACTCATCGGGTGCCGTTTAAGTTGTATTAATACATTTAGGAACAATACAATAGTTGTATCTTTCCGACATTATTTTATCTGATGCGGTAGTCGGAAAATATAGAAAAAAAAAAAAAAATCTCTACAGTGAGCGGACGGGTCCTCTCCCCTATTTGGATACGTGTGACGTCAGACCCGCTTCGCACCAAAATGGATCGTTTTTCCCGCGTCATCTGAGACACGAACTTTGATTGCAAATACAAAAAAAAGAACAAAACTGCCTAGAATTTTTTTTAAAAATGTTATTGTTCATTTTGAAGCATTTTCAATCGATTAGAATAATAATAATAAAAAAATGCTGAAGTTCCCCATTATCAGTAATATATTTCAAAAAGATATTTCTTTCACGGAACGAAAAAAAAAAAAGCTTGAACTGTTTTATTACAACATCATCACATGGCTTCCGGAATTTTAACGTTACTCAAAATTAAAAATGGAATGCATCACAATTCAGTGAACAAGCACAATGCAAACAAGTGTTAAGTTTAAAACAACGTTTGTTCTTTCTCGATTCAATTCATTACAGGAGGAAAGAAAGGAGGCGATGTGGCGATTGCAAATAAGTTCAAGCAAACTCACAGTTAAAAGTAAATATTTGAACTGAACGGAGGAACAGAACACTTGAGAAAAAACAACGTTATTCGAGGATGAAAGGAAACAATACTCCAATCATGCCTACGAAAGCGTGATCAATCGAAACTTTTAGAACAATACTATTGGATATAAACATATTTGCACTTTAATGGTGCACAGGTTTGAATTAACTAACGGTAAGTTTGGAAAGCATTTTGTAGAAAGGAAATTTGGAATACAAGGATATATTTACATTCCTCGTGCCTAGAAACTGAAGGAGAAAATTAAAAACACAAAGAAAAATATTTTGCTGTTGTACAAAATTCAATTGCAAATTGTTTACAAACACTATCAAATATAAAAATTCTGCACAATGACAAATGATTTCAGAAATGCTATGCTTTATATGTTTAAAAAAGTGCTTTACATCAATCAATACAGAGTGTAACTTTAATTATTAGAGAGATATATGGCGTAATGAAATTTGTGGATGTAAAATTTATTGCCAGTCCTTCTTTTAACTTGCTTAATTTTTAGCAAAAAAAGAGAATAATAAATGAACCTCAAACTAATGCTGTACAGGTAACGTGAAAAAAATAACATCATTTACGTTAAAATATTTGTATTATCTTTTTAATCTAAAACAACAATATTTTCACATGTCAAATAAAAGAAAATAGAACACAAACGCTGTCCCATTACGTTTTCAGGCTGATTTAAAAATGTCGACAGTATTAAGCGGGGAAAATTTATTCTGATTGGTTCTGAAACAGTATTCTGATTCGTTTCAATTTATCCGTTTTAAATAATAGTTTAAGAAATCTTGAATGATAGCGAAAAATGCTTTCGTCACTGTTAATAGCTTTTGCTTCAAGGAAAGCAATTTACATAAGAGTAGATAAAGACTAGAACGTCCATTTGGATAAAAGTTTACATAAAATAATGCAACAAAACAGATAATTTAATCACAATTTTCAGGAAGATAACTTCTTTTCGAAATACATTACATTCTAATTTTTAAATTCATTCCTGATTGTAAGTTCTATTTTAGTCTTTTAAAATATGCTTGGAATTAAATTTTCGATATTTTGATCTTTTCACAAAAAATAACAGCAGAGCGTACAGGCAAATGAAAAATATTCTTAGCGAAGGAGGGGAAATTAAAAAAAATATTTTAATTTCATCGAGAACTCTTAGTTAAAATCTGCTTTTCTCATCAACTTCAACAGTGAGATTTATGTGCGTAACAAATGCACTGAGAAAACGTTTGTCCTACAATCACATATTCTGCTGTGAAACGTGACTAAAATTTTTGTTAAGGTCCAATGATCACATGAAACGCTGCTGGAATTTATCATTCGATATTCCTCCCTTAGATTCAATTCCCTATTCGACGATTTGATAAAGCTTTGGAAACAAATTTGATTAACAATTCTGAGATTGCAATCGAGTGTGAAATTAGTAAGCCATTGTTCATCAGAAACACAAAAGTCTATTCACGAAAGTATGAAATAGCACTACTTTCAGATATGGTACATTTATAGTGAAATTCGTTTTTCAAGAAACCAATATAAAATGAACTATGAAGCATTCAGCGTATTAAAAATCTCAATTATAGCAGATAATGTACAAAAGATTTCAAGGCTATATTCTGCTGTTTCAATTTTTCACTTTCTATTGACTTGAATGTGACCAAATCAAGAATCTTCTAGTTCAATTTAGTTTGTTTAGTTGTATTAACGTCCCGTTTCGAAGCAACAAGAGGGCTATTTCGGGACAGACCTCGTAATTTTGAACCGCGTTCAGATGACAAGGAAGACACTTGAGCTGGCACTCTCATCTCCAGAGTTCCACATCACACCAGCAGGAGGTCGTTTGACCCCCTACGTATGATTTAACGTGCAACAGGCCCAATACACGACGGATCTCCAGTGGAATCTGGTTTTGAACCTGGAACCCTCCGGTCCCGAATTTGAGACCTTACCACTAGACCACCACAGCCCTTTCAAGAATATTCTAAGAAACTCCACTCCTAACTGAGTTAAGTAAAAACCTTTAAAATCTATGTGAAAATCTGTCCGGCACACATGAGAAATACCCGATTAAGTATCTAAGCTACATTTCTATTGATGGCAATAAACTTCGTCCCTGGTTCTGGGTGGGTAGAAATCCTCTCAATTTCACACACATTAACACATTTTAGAAAAATAAAAGCGACAAATTTTGGTTAGATAATTTGTTAACAACTTATAGACAGTTTTAAAAATAAGTATTCATAGCAAGCTCGCATAATAATTTTTACAAGATTCAAAATGAATAAGAAACAATAATACATGATAACACATATTCAATTCAGTCATTTGAAAAACCAATTTCAGTATTTCTCTGCGATTGTAACTATGTAAGAATTGTGCCAAATAGAAAAACTGCAGCCCTAAACAACTAACTTAACCATTTTGACTTTACACTCACGCAATTATGACAAAGACAATTTGCAAAATTTATTTCAGTTTATTATTCAGTAATATTCAATTTATTCAGTATTATGTAGACTATTTGCAAAATTTATTCAGTTTATATATGCCGCTAAATTTAATGAAATGGTGTAATTTTTCGTGACTTGAGAATAATGTAACCTTTTGAGGAAACAACTAAGAATAATGCAATTCAAAACTAACTTGAATTTCGAAATGCCACTAGAAAAATAAGAGAAGAATTTCCGACCTTAAACTGTCGCTTGGATCACATATGAAAGAAGAAAAAAGAAAACAGCATGCAATCCTCATAAACAGATTTTACAAACTTCATTGCGCTTTAGTCCGAAATTAAGAATAAAAGAGAAAACGTTTCCGCCATCAAGTTTTAGGCGACCGTGAAGTTCCAGATCAATGCGTATATTCAGTATAATGAATCCAAATTTTTGATTGATGATGAATTTACTTCAAAGTAGAACAGGATAGAGATGAATCTCAAAAAGTAAACAATGCAAAGACTTTTCTCCTTCTTTGATGACAATATAATTTGTTTTTGTGACACTTAAGCCACAATGAACTGAATTATGAAAAGGCACAGGGAGGGAAAAACTTTTTCTTATAATAAGAAATGAGACCAGTAATTTTTACAATAGCGAGGATTCAATTTCCTTCAGTTATTAAGAAAACAGGGTTGCTTGGCATTATGTGAATCTTCAAATATTCGTACGAAGATAATCAATTCTTTGGAAATTATCATTGGTCTTATTTCATGCAAAAGATACTATATAAAGGCTATCTTTCGGCTTAGTGGCCAATACATTTTTTGATATGTGTAGTGAAATTTTAGCGCAGCTCTAACATTTTGGTAAGGAATAAATATCTAAAAATAGCACAAAATAATCGCACATTTAATTAAGCAAAACACAAATTTTTCGTTTCGCAATAGGGTCATTCTCATGAAAAAGGTACCAATAGCTATATATATAGCTATTGGTATATATATATATATATATATATATATATATACAGCATAATTGACTAATTATTGAACACATTTGGTACAAACTTATTTCTTATAATTAAACAATAAAATTAGTTAGTAAAAACCAGTGCCAGAAAATTTAACATTTTTAAATAAATAGCACTTTTTAAATAATGTCACTGACTGTGTATTAATTAAATAATATTTACAGACAATTTCAAATAAATGAAAATCAACATCATATATACTAGAAGAGACATCAATTATATATTTGATTAAGGAATATCATATTTATTTATTAATAAATAATTTAGTAAGTCTCGTATTAAGTTTTTTCTACTCTCTTCTCTTTTGAATTTGAGCATCTGACTGCTATGTCTTTTTATTTTTTGATATTCCCATTTTTTCTAAAAATAAATTTAGCTATTAAAATGTTTTTTACACATTATTGAAGCTTTGATATTATAAATATTCCATATGAATTGTTTACCTTTATTCTTTTCGAGAATATAATTTCAATTTTAATTTTAAAAAATACAAAAGAAAATCACTAAATTTCATAAAAAATATCTACCAAAGAACTTTTAATGGATATTAATTTAATTTATCTAACTGCATCATGATTTTTGAGATTTTGTGTCTTTCATTGACAATGCCATCCTTTCTGTGGAGATGCTGTGTCCACGGAGGAGACAAAAACTAAGTTTTGAATTTTTAAGTGCTTTGGTTTTCACGTGGCTAAAGTGGTACACTTATTTTTATTAAATTCGATACTAAACCTACCAAAATTTTGTATTTTAATTATAAATTAGATTTTTCTTAACTTATTAAAGTTGTCCACGAAGTGGACGCTGAGATCCAAGCTCTAAATGGAACTAATAAATCGGAATAATTCAATAAATTCGCAATAGAACGAAAATGTTTCCTTAAAGAACAAATTGTCTGCCTCTCTTATAAACTCTTTCATGTTGATTTGACATGAGCTACCATTCATGATATTTTTTTTTTTTTTTGTCTACGGAGGGAGACGTATTTGACTGGGGACAAAGTGTAAAAATTAATTACTAATTAAAAATATTAAAAAAAAAGTGTTAGGTTCGACTTCAAAATAGTTAATACTGAAAAAAATTCCAATTTTTTAAAAAATTGCCTGAGTTTCAGTAAATATTATTTTGAATTTCATGTGTAGGGACGTCCACGGAGGGAACTTTTGTCTTATATTCATTGAAAAATGAGAGTTAAATAGTAAAACTATTTTAGTAGAAACGTATTGAATAGCTTTCTTAAAACTTAAATTATACATATGAACAAAAATATTAGGGAAATATAACGAAAATTTACTTTTCGTGAGAATGACCCCAATACACAAAACGAAGCTATATAGGATAAAAAAACGTTAATATTTTTAAAAATTATTATTAAAGATTTAAAACTTTGCATCGCAGATAGATTTTATTTTAACAAATGCGATTCATATATAAAAGACCAGCGTGTATAGCCAGATTCAAATCTTCTTCCAAATTTTTAATACTTCATTAAATATCCTTTTATAAGATAATAAACACAACATTTCAATAAACGATTGTTGTTTTTCAAACTTTGAGTGTTACGAAATCTATCCATCTTTAAAGATCAGCTTTTAAAATGACGAAAAAGATTTAAACAAGTTGAATAAGAAATGGTACGAAAACTTGCAAAATTATAAATTTCAAAAACAGTAAACAACATACCAGAGTGATGTGAAATTAATATAATTTCTTGTAACCGTTATGTAAGCATTAGTCTGGCATTTTGTGATAATCATTATTTTCATTTTAATTCCTGAATTCGCTTAAGGTATCCGACTGTGTTCGGAGACATTTTTTTGACAAATAACTTATATATATATTTTAATGTTATATTTCAACTGCGTATGTTTTAAAACTATGAAAATAGCGTAAAATTAGGCTTTCAAAATAATATTTTTTTAAAAAAAACTAAGAAATTTGTAGAAAAATTACTAAAATATTTGCCTTACGCTAACAGCCATAAACAAAATCATATTCTAAATATACATAAATCCTTGAAGGAGTACATTTTTATGACAGTTATCTATGCTATGCTCTAAAATATTTCTTGCACTTCAAAACAGTTTTGAGATATAGCTGAACATAGTTAATAACTGGTAATTTTCCATAAAAAATGCTTTTCGTTTATATTTAAGCACTTAAAAATATTACTTGATTTTAAAATTGACCTTAGTTTTTAGAGGAAAACGTCAAGCATATTACAGAAAACAATCTCAGAAAATTTCATATCAATACTTGAATAACTTTTTGAGAAATCATTGTTGCGGTCGACAGTTTTCCTCAAAAACATCATTTCTCAGAAAACAAATTTAAAGTTTTCATGCAGCATAAAATAATGCTTACAATACTGTAATAAAACAGCTGTAACTCCATTTTTAATTCACGTAGAGTAAAAAGTGAGACAGTTTTAGAAAGCTGATTAAACAGGCTACAAAATTAAGTCATAAAAAGATTTTTGATAATTTTATCAAAAACGACGATTTTAAACCAGTCGGATACCTTAACTAACAGAATATATGGATAAAAACAGCAATTTAAAAATAATAATTATTGTTGCTTTTATAAATAAAAATAAGTTGTCACCAACAACTATTTTTCTTTAAAGAATACGAATCTGATTAAAGGATGACATTTTTTTTAAAGCAGTAAATACTAAATAAAACGGAATAAATAGGTCATTTTCAGTGGAAAAAGATAAATGCATACTATAATACTTATTTAATTATAATTAAAGATGCTTGTGTTGATGCGCTTGAAATATCACGATTTACTAAAAGTTAATCAAACTCTGAGAGATAAAATATCATTAAGAATTGACGAGTCGTTTCCAATTAACATTGAGAGCTAAGTTTCAAAACCATCTATTTTAAATCTATTTTAATATGATGAGCTTAAATAAATTTTTTAAAAATATTTTTAGCCTGAAAAAACGCTATAAACTATATTGGAGTTGAAAGTTAAATAAACTTCAGATAAAAAGATTTACCTTGTGCTCTCTGAATATCAGTCAGAATAATGGCTCTTTGTACATCTTCTGGCCACATTAAGTGACATTAGTACTCATCACAACATTTCTATATCATAGAGAATGGATGTGATTTGTATCGTTGTCGTCAAGATGCTACGATAAAAATTATCGTAGCATCATAATGACAAAAAAAAGTAATTTTTTTATCGCATCGCTTTATTTGAACTTAAAAGTTACAAATTTTTTAGATTTAAGTCAATGGTAAAATATTTACACCATTTAAATCCTGTCATTTTACCACAATTTCTTATTTTGTAATACCTAAATTTTAGTAAACGGCAAACGAAGGAAAAAAGTAAATAAACAAATAAAGGCATTTCTTACACATGAAATTTAATGTTAGTTTTTTTTGTGTATATTTTTTTGAAAATGGCTTTTCTTTTCCGGTGAATGAATCTCCAAACGTACGGCCCTGCGCTGAGAGTAGTTCAACCGAAAACAAACTACACCCCCCCTTCCCTAATAAGTTTCGCCATGCTTCTTGTTTTACAAACAACAGCAGCAAAGGGAATTTTCACATCAATGAATATTCAAATAATACTCAACGTATAATGAAGAAACACGGGTAAAAATTGAATCATCATTGAATACCATCCCAGAAGAAAGATAAATTCCGTTTCAGCAGGAAATGCTTCACTATAAAATTCAGTTCCTTTCAAGTTCACTGAACATGTTTCCTCCAGAGCTACATTTTAGCAAAAAATACAAAGAAGAAATATTACAGACGGACTTAAAAAACGATTAATTCTACTAAAAGTAAATGTATATAAATAAAACTGAAATGACAATTTTTTTTGTATACTATAGAAATCTAAACTATTGAATAGATTTTCTACAAATTTTGTTCACAAATACTATGAAGCATAAGGAAGGTTTTAGTGAAGGTTCAATTAGTTAAATAGTTATTTTTTATTAATTAAAAACTATGTTTCCATTGCGCATGCGCAATTCAGTTTTAAAAAATATTAAAAACTTATGGAGAAAATTAATTTTCGGCAGTTTTTAAAAAGTGTTTGGTTCAATTGAAATTCTCATTTCAATTCTTGATGAAGCGAAGCGAGGTCTCGTTTTAACTCGATCGTTTAGTGTTTCGTCTGTTTGTAAATGTGATTGTCACGCAGTCACGATCAAACGCGTGGATCTATTTTTTTTACAGATTTGGCATAAATGTTTCTTGCAGCCATAAAAAACGATGTATGTGTAAGAATTTTTATTTTTCAATTCTGTTTCAAGATGGTGGGTGTTTCAATAGTTTCAATGTGTTGGCGAGTCAATGGCGAAATATTTTAATATTGATAAAAGAAGACATTTGATAGTAATTTTGTCAATACAGATGAAAGTAAAGATTTGTGTAAATAATTCGCAATGAAAAGAGAGAGAGAGAGATAAGATCATAGTTCCACGTTGAGAAGTTCCGTTTTCTTGTTTAGTTTCATATAATCTTGTTTTTCTCTTTTCTTGAATGTATGTTTTTTTCAACGATTCTAGCCAACGGTTCATGCTATAAAAATTTGAAGACTACCTCCACTCTCGAGCTTAAAATTTTCTATAAGTTTGTTCCAGTACATTTTTGATGCAACTTTATTAATACGTTAATGAATTTGTTTTGTAAATACATGTAGTAAAATTTGTGCATAATATAGGTATGCAATATTATACATTTATTGGTTTAAGATTGTAAATATAGCTTTGTAATATAGTGTATACATGGGGACAAATAAGGTACCTCCTCGAGAAACAAATTATGATGTCTGGTGCCCTTGGAAACAACACTGTCTTGAAAATGACTGACAACATTCGATACATTTTTAAAAACTGCGATGAAGAACAAATCTTAGATTTTTTGGGGAAGGAAGACGCGAGGTCTACTGTTCACAGAATTACTAGTTAAGAAAGTTTCAGACGATAAGAGGAATTTTTGTATTATAATATTTTATATAACAGTATTTTTTACGTTAAAATACTAGACACGAAAGTATTCTCGACCTCAGCAACACCTGGTATATCAGCTAGTGCATAATAAAAATACATCTTTCACAATGAATATTTTTATTCGTTAAATTAATAGGGACTAAACAATATCCTTATTATTATCCAAAATAACATAGTTTGGTCGAAGAAAAACATAAAGAATAAATAATAATAACTCTTTTCGCAGCATTAACCTGTAATGGAGGAAAACGGAAAGGAAAAAGAAAACCGCATCAACAGAAATTAAAGACGTTCGAATGAATTGAAAAGGAGAAACAAAAACAGATATTTTAATCTCAATGAAAGGGAAATTAAGTCGTTACTGGTTTTAGAGTCGATAAATAATAATAAACTTCTTTAAAAATACAAACTCTTACAAGAAAATAGAAGTCAACCAAGGAATAAGCGCCAACACGATAAAAAAGAAAAGGGAAACTAATAAAGATTGAACGACTTCCTTTCAAGTTGAGCGCTGAAAATTCTAAGGAAGGAGAAAATCGAATGCTTCTTTTTTTGTCCTTGTTAATTTGATACAAATAAAACCAGAGGGAGTGGTCTCCCCTAAACTTTCTCGTATACTTTCCCAACCAGCGGGAGTGGTCTCCCCTAAACTTTCTCGTATACTCCTAACACATGTAGAGAAAACTAGAATAATAAAAGACGTCAAATAAACTTCCGTCGCAAGTAAACCAAAGTTGGAACCACGCGTGGTTTGAAGGATCAAAACAAATTCAAATCCTCTGTTCATTCTTTTGCGCAACAGGACCTGGCGAGACTCCCTAAATGTTTGCTTCCTTGCAAAATCACTCCAGAATTTGTTTTTGGCAAACTGCCAAGTTTCGGAGCGTCCCTTCCTTGCACAGGCATTGCCACTAGTAGGCATGCGCAGGGAGTTAGTTTCAAAACTGAACAAGTATGCGATTATACAGACCGACAGACAGTCAACCCTTTGACGGATTTGGCCCAAAATTTTATACGGACCTACATTCATGACGATAAAACTGTGTACCAAATTTTATCCCTCTAGCTATTCAAGTTTTTGAGTTATAGCGTTCGCATGACCGCGGACGTACAGACAGACAGACTTTCCGTTGACGGATTTTGTCCAAAATTTGATAGAAACCTACAAATTATGTTTAAAGGCCACATACCAAATTTCATCCCCGTATCTCTAATAGTTTTCGAGTTATCGTGTTCACAGACACACACACAGACACACATACAGACACACACACAGACAGACATAATTCCAAAATTGTGTTTTTCGGAATCAGGGAGGTCTAAAACGTGGAGATTCGTCAAAAATTGAGTCTGAATTTTCTTTTTTTGATGATTATAATGAGTTTTCTCTTGTATACTTGCATACGAGAAAGTAAAAGGTGCTGTTTCCCTCTCATGGATAAAAAAATTCGAACCTACTGTAAACCAGAATCCAATGACTATCAGAAGGTTCTCATTGTAGATTATAGTGATTGTAAAATATTTACGTAAAGAATGAAATTCAAAGAGATGCATAGCGATTAGATGCGAACCGATTTTCCACTCTTACCGTCTCAAGAACAAAGTGGCGTAATCCTTCCTTTATAATCAATACATTGAACAATGATGTATACGCTGCAAAATGTTTAATACAGTTCAAATTCTTTAAGAGGGTAATTCCTTCATAATATGTTTGATAAAGATCAATTATGAAAGCACAATCAAAATTAAATAGGATGTATAGAACCATCATAGCATACTTATAGAAAAATATAGTTCATACAAGCTAGAATAATAAAAGACGCCAAATAAACTTCCGTCGCAAGTTAACCAAAGTTAGAACTATTCGTGGTTTGAAGGATCAAAACAAATAAAATCCCCTGCGCATTTCTTTGCGCAACAGGACCTGGCGAGACGCCCTAAATGTTTGCTTCCTTATAAAATCTCGCCGCCAGAATTGGTTTTTGGCAAACTGCCAAGTTTTCGGAGTGTCCTTCTTTGCACAGGCATTACCAGAACGCATGCGAATGGAGTTCAACAAGTATGCGATTATACAGACAGACAGACAGTCAGCCCGTTGACGGATTTGACCCAAAATTTTATACGGACCTACATTCATGACGATAAAACTGTGTACCAAATTTTATCCATCTAGCTATTCAAGTTTTTGAGTTATAGTGTTCGCATGACTTCGGACATACAGACAGACAGACTTCCCGTGGACGGATTTTGTCCAAACTTTGATAGAAACCTACAAATTATGTACAGAAATCACATACCAAATTTCATCCCCGGAGCTCTAATAGTTTTCGAGTTATCGTGTTCACAGACGCACAGACAGACATAATTCCAAAATTGTGTTTTTCGGACTCGGGGAGGTCTAAAACGTGGAGATTCGTCAAAATCTCGAGTTCAAATTTTTTGACGATTACAATACTTTCTCTTTGTATACTTCGTATACGAGAAAGTAAAAAATACAGAGCAAAACATCTACAGCAGTACTCTGCTGAGCCCACACAATAAATTCAGATATATATACACAGTAAAATCATTTACATAAGTAGATACGATTCCTTCTGTAACACTGCAAAATAGTTGTCACCAGGCCGTACTGCAGCTCTGGTGAAAGACAGTTTACTCATCGAATAGGAAAAAGATTCCCAGCAGCTGTTTTTTTAAAAATGTGGCGGATAACCCCTTAAAATACGATTTTTACAAATAGGAACTGTTTTCAACATCATTATGAGTAATATGGAAAAAAAATAAAAAAAATTTGATTTAAGGTAATTCAGGAATAATTTTGTAAATAACCTTGCATTATCAAAAACATGTTCCTTTTCAATAGATAGATGTTCTGCTCTCTCCCATAAGTGGTTTCGTGAACACTGTTTACGCCATAAACAACTTTTTTTTAATAAAATGAAAACTTCATTGAAACTTTAGGTGGTACTGAAAGATGTTCATCATTTAATTGTCTTGAGTAACAGAAAAAAAAATTAAGTCACCATTTTATACACAAATCTTTAAATGATTCTTTTTAAGTGCAAAGTCATTGCATAAAAGTGCAGATTTCACAGAGTAATCTTATCAATTTTACATTTTGGACATTTATTTACTAATATTCCGATATAACAGTTGTTTAAAAGATATTAATTTTATTTTTAAAAGTGCAGAACACTTCGCTGAATAGAAATGCACGAAAAATGCAAGAAGCAGTAAAATATGCCTTAAAATAATACAATGCATTTCTTTTTAAAAATAGCCAAATTAGAAGCAATAGCAGAATACGAATTATTTTAAGTTTAGATTAAACTTAAAACTCTGTATCTTGTCAGCACTCAGACCTACAGATCGTTCTTCAAAATTCTATTTTCAAACGTAAGAAATGATGATTAACTCATAAACTTAGCTATGAGGGTCCATGTTAAGAACAGGAAACGAAATGTATTAATTCTGTATTTTACAAAGTTTGCAGATGAAATTTTTTACATCAAAGGACTATTTTGAAAATTTTATAAGCAAAGCCAACACAATAAAGCAAATTTTCATCTAAAAACTTCTTATTAAATTCAATCTTCCATTTAAAATTTTCGAAGATGAACAAAGAGAAGAAAAAATTTGCTCTGTTCAGCAATATCGAGGAAATGAATTAACACTTCCTAACTATATGGTATAATAATGACATCAGCTGATAATGTCGGCATTGCTAGAGGGCTGGTCTACATTTTCGCATGAAAAAGCTCTTCCACGCATGACAGATTGAAGTCATTCGGATGTATTTTTCGTTTCTTTTTCAAATCTTCATTCTAATACGACGATTATGAGTATTTACTTCACGCATTCAACAACTCCATTCTTGGAATGACATTAATCCCTGCTAAAACGCCTTCTTCCGGCCCTAAGCTATATGTCACTGTTTTAGCTACACTGACTACTAATTGATTTCGATCTGCAGAAGATTTAAGAGAAAGGAAATCGTTTGTGATCCATGGACAAGACAAAAGACCGAGAGGCATGGGTTAAACACGAAACAATCTTCTGATGTCGAGTCACAGAAAAGTAGGAATCACGGTGCAATTTTAAACTTTTTTTTAAACGATTACATCGAGAAGGATATAATCAAAGGAGTCAAAAGCTATAAAAATATTTGAAATAAAAGCTGATAAGATATTTAACAAGTAGCTGACACAAAAAGGTGAAGACAGAGCCATTAAGATAAATTCTTTTGAGATATCCTTACTAAACAATCTAAATTTATAGAGACATGCCTTTCCCACAATACGGCTCTTGTTTATCAACCGAACAGCAAAATTGTATGATGTGGAAGAATTTTCGCTAAAATGAAAGTTCAATTAAAAATTTTACTTCCTTTGAATCACTTATAATGATGCCAAATAACTCATATTTCAGAAGATCACAACATTATGCTGTAACAGTATTTTGAATTTTGTACTTAGACAGGGGCTTCGGTTTTCTTGAATCAAATGAGTCTCCCTGGGACCTTAAATCTTATATTATCGTATAAAACAGATATATGGAAGAAAAAAAATCAGAATACCCACCCCACTTCCTTCGCGGAAATGCTATGATTCTTTTGTTTGATTTTTATGGCTTCAGAGACATTTTCGGTTATGATGCACTAAATCCAAGATAAAAAAATATACACGTATTGAAGACATTTGCTAGGAAATCTCATGAAGATTATAATGCTCCTAATGATAACTTTCAAGTACAATGAACGTAATAAGCAAATAATTTCACAAGGCAAAGAAAACGCTAACCCAATCAAACTTTAAAATAAAATAAAAACACATCATAAGGCTGTCAAAAACACGATGGAAATCAGAACCAACAGCAAAAATTGAGTTACTAAAGAACATTGTTAAAAAGTATCCATCGCTCAGTTGCAAATATGAAATGCTTACAGTCGGAAGCAAAAATGATTTGTTCACGAGCAAAAATTGCCCCCAAGGAATCGTAGTACCCTCCATCAGCAGCGGAAATTAAGAATAACCAATCAATGATATTCGGCAATTTTCCAAAATGTGTATGGCCAGAATCTCTTTTAAATAATAATAATAATGAATAAGTAAATTGACTAAATGCTACTAAACATGAACACATCTCTGAAAACCATTTTCTAAAAACAAATTCGCTGCCCACTCTGTTTAGAGGTAAATATCTTGCATTTCATGGATGAGCATCAATTTTGTAAAAAACAGTTTCCTACATTTTCTTTCTTTCTCCAATATATTAACTATAGATTTTAGTTCGGAACCAAGGCTGGATATTACGAGCAGGTGTGATATTATTTATTGTTCCAACAGGTTCACAATTAGTGAAATCTTTTTTTCTGATTTTCTTTCATTCTGAATAGCATCAGAAAATAAAGAATTAAAACCTGCAGAAATGGTTTTATGTGGAGCGCGATATAGGTACTCAGTTTTTTGGAGACAGATGCTATTTATTTACTGGACAGCCGAGGTGGGTTCGAAATTACATATAGAGCCAGAACATGCTGTTGGATGAATGCTGTTTAGACATTTTCGAGTTTGGAGGAAAAATAACATTTTTTTTTCACAAACTTAGAATAAAAATTAATAAACAATTTCGATGAAGATAAGTAGATTGATAGGTTTGAATCTATATTGTCTAAACTCTTTACAACAAGCAGAGTTGGTGACTCGTGAAAGAAGTAATCGCACACAGAGAGGTGTGATATATTATTTGTAGTTTATAAGGTTTTGATTCCTTTTCGTTGTCACTTTGATAGATAATAATGAAGGGAAGAATGGTCAACCGAGGCATATTTTTTTTAAAAAAAAATATGCCTCGAAAAAAATGTGAACCTGTATTTTTAGAACGGTCAAATGTCTGATAGTTGTAACAATGGATGGGCTGAGAACGTAAGAAAAATTCCCACAGTCCTTTTTTAGCTATTTTAAATAGTAAGGCTTATTGAAAAATGTGTAGACAGTTTTTCAGATCATTTGTACGTTATAATTTTTCTTAGTTGAATGATAGGTTTTTGGAAATGAACGAAAGGCCAAAGTTTTATGCATTATTA
The DNA here is from genome assembly GCA_013235015.1 of Araneus ventricosus. NCBI lineage: Eukaryota > Metazoa > Arthropoda > Arachnida > Araneae > Araneidae > Araneus > Araneus ventricosus. Next base: position 94,279 of record BGPR01001218.1, on the reverse strand, counting down.
TTGCGAACTAATAGTAACGAAGTTTTGAACTTAAAATGCTGACTAGAGAATAAAGTTTATACCAACAGATCACCAAATTATGCTATTTTTTACTTTGGTTTGTCTGGCCCTTTTTAGATAACAAAAGGTTACACTTTAGACAGAGTTTATTTTCATTAATAAATTATACAATCAAGAAATACGTCATCTGACCGAGGTTCAAAATTACGAGGTCCGTATAACCCTTGTGTTGCTTCAAAGTGGGACGTAAATATTAAATAAACATTCGAGAAATGAGCAGGTTTACTGGGTTAGCGAATGCGATAGTGTGATAGTTCGAAGGACTCATAGACTGATTATTACGATGTCCAAGCTAATTCCACTACTGTTAGTAGGAAGCTTGCTTGGATAAAACGATGGTTTATCCAAGCATGTAAGTTATAAACCATAGTTTTATCCATGCAATAGGAGAAACTTTTTTAACTCTCACCAGATGATTCATATGCTGAGGTTTACAGAGTCCAACTTGTAAAAAGCTGGCAAATTGGAGGATTTCACTTTTAAAAGTGAACACAGAAATATTTTTTTCAATCAATTTTGTTATTAATATTTTCGGCTTGGCAGAAACAAAATGAGTAACAATAGCTTCTTAAGGATTTTCGTTTTTATTCACGACTAAAATGAGGGAAAGGTCATAAATCCAATAATACGAGTATAACAAAATGCGAAAAATAAAGATAATATATAGTTGGAAGCTGTAATTATAGATATGATACAATTTTATATAAGTAGAATTCTATTTTAATTTGTACTCAGAAATCTGCACATCCAAAAAACAATATAAAATAAACTGTAATTTAAACATGTAAGTTAACAGGGTAGTGAAAAGTATAGGATAAGTGAAAGTTCTCTATGATAGCCCAGGGATGCTGATTACACCAAAGATAGAAAACCATTTGGGAGAAGAAGAAGGGGGGAAAAAAAGTATCTTCGGGTTAGGGAAGCCCACACACAGCGATGGGGGTTTAGACGAGGCGCGTGGTCTCAGTGGACCTTTATCCTCGAGCCTGATGGAATGTCACCAATGGGCCTGACTTGAAAGAGATGATATCAACCTGAAAGTTGGGATCAGCTGATCCGTCCCTGGTGGGGGTCTCCTTTGCCTGATGGGGAAGACCATACTCAGCTCGAGAACACAGGGTATGAAAGGGAATATGGTATATAATTTAACACACCAAATGTGTGATACATATTCAAAATATGTGCTTTTTTAAATTGCAGAATACCAATACCATCCTACACATTAAACATTTTGAATGAATGGGCATACGATACATAGTTAAAAAAAGAAAACAAAAATTTGTTTGCACCTTTATCTTAAATATTTGTTCAATCAATTCTACGCATTTAAGCATTAACAACGCGCATTATTAATGATTTACGTTGTTTTTCTCTTTTCCATTGTGTAATTATATCAAAATTCCTCGGTTTATAGAATTACACATCTTAGAGAGAAAGCAAACATGGAAATTTCCAAAAGATCAAAATTTCATAAACTTTTCGACAGTGGCCTACGAATAAATTTAACAGAGGACAGTATAAACAGAATTGACAGTATAAACAAAACATCAAACTTTTCTTAGAAATCAATCACATGCATGAATAACATTCACAACATACAGCTGAATTCCCAATAACAATTTAACTTCCTTTTTCATATTACACGAAAGATTAATCGGATATCAATTGATCACTGTGCTTGATTGTTTTTTAATAAAATTATATTTATTTTCATTAACCAGTGGCAGCCCCAATAATAAAAAGGAAAAGAAAATAAATACTTCGCATTTAAATAAAACATCACAACACACGCGCAAACACTGAATAGAATTAAAGTTGAAAAACAATTATTTTCAGCGTAATTTTGGACACATTGGTGCATATCAAGGAATACCTTCAGGGAAATCTTAAAATCCAAGGGGTCTAAAAGCGGAACAAACCGATTCCCATAATATTTATTACCATTACTACAAAACCGTAGTACCTTCTCGGAAGCTCATTTTCACAAAAGGGACATCTTATGCACTATTTGGCCATACGTCTTTCTTAAATGCGAGGTAGTTTTCAGACTTTTAAAAGAAAATTATCCACACTGAAAAGCAGCTGTACTCCGGATCTCGCTTCCTCCAAAACGAATTACGCCCTTATTTGCTCTCCGAAATACATAGCAACATCCGCATTAAAGGAATTAACTCAAGCGAATAATACGACGTGAAGAACGTTTAAGAACCAGATGATAAAAAAAGTGCCAAGTTGAAGGTAGCAGGGAAACGAGAAGTTACGCAAGGGTAAGCTCCAAAAGATTCACATAAAACTCTGCTTGCGCTTTGAGGTAGGAATACTAATCAAAAGTTTTGTCATTTACTATGACTTTTATTTTGTTTTTACTGAAGCCATTAGTAGTTTGCATTTAATGACAATCCCACGGATCACTAATCAGGTCCAAAAGAAAAAGACAAAATTAAATTAGATTTTGAAATCAAATACCATTTAATGGCTTAACTACTTTAACAAAAAATATGGTGCAATGAATTGGCAAGAACTAAGTGCCCTCGTTATTCGAATATCGCTATTAAAAATAGCAACAATATATATATATATATATATATATATATTGAAATTTAAGGATTGCCATAAATGACAAGGAAAATAAAAGAAAAAAAAACGCTAAGTAAAACTAACAAATAACATCGAGTAAAAAAGATAAAAATGCTATTTTTGAAGAAATTTTTATACTAGAAATGGAGTACGATAAGCTTGAATAAAGATGCCATTCATCAATAAAAATAATAAATATTTCACTTAAATAAACAATAAAAGCACACAGATGAATTGATAATTAAATTAGAAAAACAATATAAATATATACTCCGCGGTCTCCAACATTACAATTCTCTGGCGTACTAAACTTTTCAATCACTGTATGGATGAAATGACTAGTTAATCTTATGAAGCGTCCTGTTATGGCCAAAGGGAGCAAAAAATATATTTCTGAACTAATAAGAATCTGATTGTTACAGCTGCATTGAATTCTAATTGTGAACTTCCATACACAAAAGATTTGCAGGATTAATCGAGTAATGCACTTCAGCTGAAAAAATAATTATAACAAATGCACTGTCTAATTGAGGCTGCATTATTTAAAACTAGCCGCCTTCGGCGACCAGCTTGTTCGCCGGGAATATAAATTCAATTGAATCTCTTATGTATAGTTTGATATTCATGGTTCCCTTAACAAAGTAATCTTACATTTGAAATTGTGATAGGCAATTAACTCATGTTCTTTCAGTATCCTTGCACATGTTCTGTCCGTTGTCTGCATGATAGTCCCTAATGGAGTCAAGTAACTGTCTGTGTCATGCAGCATCTAGTCGCACGTTGTCGACAACAACTTCATTCTCTTATTTCTTTCGCAAAATAAGCATTTGATTTTCTTAGCTTTAAACAATGAAAGAGAAACATGCAAATAAATATTTGTTTAAACAATGAAAACGGTTTGAAATTCGTTGCAACAATGAAAAGTATTGTTATAAATTATGTCAAAAAATATTTAAATATAGAGATAAAGTGAAAGCACCTTATAGAAATTATCGCACAAAATGCATTTGAAATTTTTTGTTTTTGCGTCATTTCTCTGTCCTTATTGGTTATTCACCCAATTTTTTTTTTTTTGTCTGCCGTTGTCGTATGCATGAATTTTTTGTATTGTATTACAAGCATATAGTTCCAACACCATTCATGATTTTTCACAGCGCCGGCCAATAAGCATTGCATATAAAATGGTTTGTTTTGCTCTTCTCCCTCTACTTTGAGATACCTATACCTTGAATTTCATTGCTGGCTGCTGCGGCCGTTGGAGCTCCTATATCGACAGAGTTATTATGAATACCCTATAGAAATGATCGTATAAAATTTAGGCTTCACTTTAGTAAAACACCTTCACAGAAAATAATTTTCATTGTAATTTTTTTTGCAACTGCAGAAATTGCGCAAGCTCTTTAATAGATTTTTTGCTCATATAAATTCATCTAATGATTTTGTTTCATACCCATAATTAGTTTCATTCCCTTGCTGGTAGTCAAGTTTCTGAGTACTAATACATTTGCCAATATGATCACTAAAAATATCTCAAATGGAATAGAGATATACAACATAAAATAGCTTTTAATTTTAGAACATTTTTCCGAAAAATTTAGTAAACAGACACCGAGGTAAACAGAATTATTAGATGTTTCAAAATTTGAATAGATGGAATTAATGAGATCCTGCTAACGGAAGGTGTGAATGCGTAGTTAGTTTTTTTTGTTGATAAAAAAATTCAAATGCAGCAATATCAAACGAAGAAACACAATAATGAGGAACGAATTCTCGTAAAAACTAACAAAAGTTTCGAGATTAGTAACTTTCTCCTGAATTAGTCATCTCCGTTTAGAAATATTCCAAGCTATCAATCCCTTATTACGAGCATTCACTTTTCATAGAAAACTAACACCGAGGAATCTCGACTACGAAGACATTATTTGGGACAGTGGCAATTGGAGAAATTTAAAGCTTTAATAATTAAAATAACTAGCTCGCTTTTCGTATATTCCGATAGAAATTATATTTTGACACGGCACATATACATTTTTGAATACAGAATAACTTATCTCTGGAGAATTTTCTTCAAAATGTATTATTATTGTATACAGGGTGTCCCAAAAAGGAGGAACAAGCGCTTATTTTCTTAAATATTGATTTTAGCGATATATATTACCAATAACAAAGTTTCATCAAATAGGTAGGAATTTGTGTGAAAAAACTCTGGCTTCTGTGAAAGTTGAGTATAAAAAGTTAAAAAAATTACATTTTTATCCGTTCCCTTTAGAGCAAAAGTGTCGATGAGTGAAATGTTCCTCTTACACTCATCTACGTATAAAATAAGTTTCATGATTCTGTTTGCAAGAGTTACAGAGATATGTTAATTTTTAAATTTCAAGGAGATGTTCACAAATTTATATGGGTATGTTTATTCCAGAAATGCAAATTTATTTAACATAGAAAAACAGCGAAATGCAAATCCACACGGAATCAGGTGGTTCAAAAAAACAGCCCACCATGCATATTTACGCATCAGAAAGGTGGGACACTTTTAAGACCGCCGTGCGTCAAAGAGTTAAGTCAGCAAGCGTATATACAGGGTGTCCCCAAAAAGTGGAACAAGCATTTATTTCCTTAAATGTTGCACCTAGACATATACTTCCAATCACAAAGTTTCATAAAATAAGGTAAGAATTTGTGTGAAAACACTTTGGCTCCTGTACAAGTTGAAAATAAAAAGTTAAGAAAATTAAATTTTTTTACGTGCCCCATAGAGCAAAAGTGTCAATGAGTGAAATGTTCCTCTTACACTCATCTATGCATAAACTAAGTTGCACAGTTCTGCCTGCAATATTATATGGAGATGCTTATTGCAGAAATGCAAATTTATTCAACCCAGAAAAACAGCGAAATGCAAATATTTGTCAATTAGTAAGTATATCAGCCAGTCATCACGGAATGAAAATAAATTGCCAATGACATATACCGTTACTCAGTTTCATTTGCAGATAGTTGCAACTATCGACTTGATAAAGAATGGAAGGACAACTCGAGAAAATGGAAATTTAAGGTATAACAGGAAAATAGCCTAATATTCAACCAGAATACTGAATTATTTGCTCTTAGCGTTGTGCGTATTAATAAGCTTTACCTGAAAACACAGGCGGCTCGTCCTTTAGGTCTGCAGAGTTGCAGAACACACTAAAATTATTTTAAAAATTCGTATTTTCGTTTTTATTCTTTTTTTGCTTACTTCTCCACTTTGAAAGTCCGATTATTAACGAAAAAAAAAGATAAAAACGAGAAAAGAAGACAGAAAATGAATGAAAAAGTAAGACAGACATAGGATGGGATGCACACCAAATAGTTTTGGAAAGCACTAAAATTCGCTCATTGCGTACAACTAAGTGACATAATGGACAAAGGCAATAGCCATGCTTTCTGTCTTAGAACTTAGCTAGAATTGGATTTTCGGATGCTCCTGTTTTGGAGCTAAAAACCAACTAATGTTCCCCCCCCCTTTCAATCTCACCCATGGTTCCCCTTCGCGCTCTTGATTTTTTTTATTGGCTGTTTTTAGATTTCGTATTTACTTTCATGTTGCCTCAAAGGAACTTGGCTGGTTCTTACATGTTCGATTTCGCTTATTAAAACGGAACTCACCGAAAAAAAAGTCTGAAATTATCTAAAATACCATTCAGATAATTACAACTACAAGTTTGAACTATTTCAAGGTAAAGCTATTTTTTTAAAATTATATTTCAACTATATACTAGTAATATTTTTATAGCACTGCTTGCTTCTGAGCAGATGAGCTGTCACTGCTGATATATCACCGTGAATACATTTGAAGGTTCACAAGATGAACTATTTTTGTAAAGACTTCAACTAATGTACTATTATTTGACTAGTTATTAGATTTAGCAAGAGTTAACAAATACATTGTTATTTCCTGATTCCGCCCTTGAAATAATTTTTTTTAAATATGTATATTATCCCTAAAATGTACGTCGTAAGACTGGATCAAACAGCAGTGAGAGGTATGGAAAAGTGGTCTAAGTCAACAACTTTGTCTTCTTATATATCTGTAAGTTTTGCAGATGGAAGCGTGCAACTTTGTATGTGAATAGATGAATTTAAAAGAAACATTTTACTAATTGACATTTTTGCTCTATGGGGGGAGCCGTATAAAAATTTAATTTTTGTAACTTTTTATCAGCAGTCCTCTTGGATATCCAAGTATTTTCATACAAATTCTTACCTTATTTGATGAAACTTTGTAATTGGAAGTATATGTCTAAAATAAATATTTAAGGAAATAAACGCTTGCTCCACCTTTTTGGGACACCATGTATATGGAGAAAGGACTGCGGAAATCTGCTCGCCATGGATCAGTTTGGTTTCTCAAGACTGTGTATCGACTAACATTCGTCAAGCCTATTAGAATTTTTATCGAATATCAAATATGACAAGAACTAGAAAAAAAAAAGGCCTGAAAGCACGAAAAAAAAAGTGAATGGGTAACTTTTAAGAATTGGCTTCAAATCGAACAACTGCGGCGAAGATAAAAGGGACATTTAGTTTTTGGTCGAGAAAGACTTTTTCTGAAAGTTCTCTGTAAGAGATTTAAATAAAGAATTAAGACAAATCTCAACAGACAAAAGCTGAAAGTCCGCTGAATCCACATTTTAAAGAGTTAGGGCAATTATGAAAAATACATTCATAATTTGTAACTCTTTCAGGAAGAAATAAAAATACGTAATGTGCACAGAATGAAAACGCATCTATTTCTTGAGATGAGCTATTCAAAATAATACGGAAAATCTAGCATTATCTCTACTAATAATAAAGGAGAACGTCTATGTGTGTTGGCGCTCTACAGGACCGACCGTTAGGCTTAGAGCAACAAAATTTGGCACAAACAGACTTTGGACGGTGGGAATGTGCACCTCGGGACCGTTTTTTGAAATTTTAATTAATTAAAAATTAAGTGAAATTTTGGCCTTTTTCGTAATAACTTCCAAAAACATTACAGCACAAAAATTATTTTTACACCATCTGAAAAATTAAAAGATCCTTTTCAAAGATATCAAATAAGTTGACATACAATTTTTTCTCGAATTTTAATAAATTTTAAAAAATACTTTTTGGCATAATTTACAACAATAATTTTCATTGTTGTAACGCATTTCAAACCGTTTTCATTACTTAAAGAAATGTTTAATTGCATGTTTCTCTTGCATTGTTGAAAGCTAAGAAAATATCTAACTGGATTTTACTTTCTTCTTTTATTTGATAAATTTTTCTGTGAAATCTGTAAAGGAAGTACTCAAGATAGTAAGTATATAATGAAATTATCCAGTTAATTGAAAGATTAACATGCTATGTTTTAATTCTTTTTATCAGCGTGTTTTAAGCCAATTAGCATGCTGCTGGACATAAAATGTGCCGCGCTAATTTAATGTTGAAATCAAATGCGTATTTTACGTTAATGTGGACAAGGAACAGGACAAGTGCAAGGATACGAAAAGAAAGCGGGTTAAATATCTCTAGTAACAAGCTGGTCGCCGAAGGCGGCTAGTAAACAATGCTTTTCGAATCAAATAATCAGCCAGCAGTGTTTGTAGGGGAGTGGGGAGGGAGACAGAGAAAAAATAACAATGTTATTATGATGGGGTACTTTCGAGCGATTTTTATGAGAAAAAGCTTTTGAAACATTCATTTCAATATGATTTATGTTGAAATTCACACAATTTAAATACGGTATATATATTTCAAAGGAAACAAATTCTAATTTAGCGTACTACTGAATAAAAGAATAGGAAGCAATAATTCAAATTTCTAGATAATCGAATTCATCATTAAGTACTTAGAAGCGGATTACGCCTTAATTTCGTTACGACAGAGTGATTTCCCTGCGCAACGGGTTGCCCGGATTTTGCATTAAATCACACCTCGTTGCTTGGGTCAATCATTGCACGTGGTTCTTTTCAGCGAAGTACGCAAGAGAGAAAAATCACTCTGATAACAGTATCTTAAAAGGATTTGAGGGATACCGACTATTGTTAGAATCAAAAGATGGGAGAAAATATTTTGAAGTTTTTGTCTGGTTGTGTGAATACTTAAAGCTTCAGAATAGCGGCTCACCGTTTGAAGAAAACTAATGGAAAAGAACAAAGACAGCGGAGCATGAATACCCGAGAATAAAAGATAACAACAAGAAGAAATTTAAAAAGAAATATCGGTTTTGAGAAAGCGTTCTTAATCCAGTGAAACGGAAGTAAATAGATTCTAAGAACAAGGACTTACAACTTTAGCATCAGTCGGATTTGGAGCAATTTTCGAAAATTTTTCATCAGACACGCATCATAAACTACTAACAAGATGCTCAGAAGAACCATGGCCTAGAAAACGGAAGTGGGAGAGAATACAAAATTTGATACTGCCTCATGAATGAAAATTTTCATCATTTAAGCTGTACAGTAGAACCCGCTAATCCGAACTAATTGGGACCGATGCCTGTTCGGATTACCCGAAATTCCGATAAAAATAGAAAAGAAAAAGATGTGTGCTAAAAAAAAATGTAAGTTATAAGTACTCAGTGCTACTATCTCTTAAATCCTTTTATTCAAAAGCAACAGAAAGAGAATGTCTCCCCTTTTCATTAGAATAATGGACGTGCTCCTGTATGTGAAAATGCGACATCAACAGGTTTACGAGACGTTGCCATAATATTGCTACCACGTCGAGAATAACATCACTTCGTCAGACAAATCTGACAATTTTCTTCACCCCAAAAGATCTTTAATGTAAATGCGATCCTTGAATTATTGCATTAGTTTTTTCAATATGTACAAAATTATTCATGCTGAAAAAGTACTTTTTTGTTTTTAGTATGTATATTTAAATCTTTTCAGGTAATCTTTTAAATTACATATAATTTTCGAAAATAAAATAGGTTCGGATTAGCGGGGTTCTACTGTATTACTAAACGAATATTACACTAGAAAATGTTACACATGTAATGTAAAAGGGAAGAAGCATATTACGATACATCAACAAATTATATAAAAGAAAAGAGGCTATAAAAGACGAACAGAAAGAGAACATGACTCTATAAGAGGAGCTTCAATACCTATTTTGCTCGCAAGAAATATAAAATTATAATGTTTATCGTGATACTATCAATTAATATCAATACGTTTACAATACAATCTGCGTAATAATATCAATATAATGCAATAATATCTGCGTTTGAAAAATATGAAGAGTATTTCCAAACAGATAAAAAAATGATTATTGAGCTATTTCATTGAACGTTTTACATGCATGATTACTAGGGATATAATGAATAGTGATTTGGCCGAATATTCAGTATTCGGCCAAAGTTCAAGCTAAACACCAACTTTTTAAAAATATAATTCTTTTGATTCTAAATAAAATATTTCCCATATCTTAAATGAAAAAATTGAAAATTAATAATATTGATTTTTTATTATTTGTATTATAAAAAATATTGACACCTTGATGTGTTTTCTGTAATAATATTTTAAATGCTTTAACTCCAATAATTATTCCAGTTATAAGAAATGAGAAATCCTCATTTTGGAATTGCTTCACATAAATAAAAAAAGTCACCATTGCAGAATATGACAATGATAAACATGAAGAAAATTCAGAGGTTAAATTGAAATTATTAGAAGTAAATTCCAATTTTGATAAAAAAAAAAAAAAAATTTAAAATGGTAAAATACAGGGACCACCTTATTTATTGGGGGGGGGGGGGACCCCGAAAAATTTCCAAGACTTGGAAATTTAGCAAGAAAATATCTTTCAGCTCCTGGAAGCATAGCATGTAATGAACATTATTTTCTGAAGATGGTAATATATATGTGTGAAACCAAACAGAGCAGAACTCCTCCTGAAAATGCTGAAAAATTGTTCTTGTATAATAATTTTAGGCTTCAAATGATATGCAACATTATTAAATACTCTTATGTACTATGCAACTAAAAATTGAGTAAATGTTAGGAGATTTTTTTTATAATAAATATACTAAAATTAATTCTGCAATATTCTTTGTTAAATATATTTAAAAGCACATTTTTTTAAAAAAAATATTATCCAGAATTATTCGACCGAATGGGCTGAATACCGAATACTGGCCGAAAACAGTAGAACCTCGGGAATCCGATATTTTGGATAATCTGAACATCGTTTTTTAATTTTCTGAAAAGTTTTTACTGAAATATGAAGGGAGAATAACAATTATGACTCCGAAACAAAGCTAATGTTTTTTACTAACTTAAAAGAAGTATTCGAATTTGTCTTCAAGAATGAATACAGCACCTTAATTAGTACAAACAAACTCAGATATCTTCTTTTTACCCTCAAATTGTTTGTCACTGTACCACGCTAATCGCCGCGTGCTCTTTCCGCACGCCCGTACAGAGCGTCCAGAGCCAATAGTCTACTGCATTTGATATATCAAGAATATTTTAACGAATTTCCAGGAATCCGAACAAAGGTCAGCCCCAATTAGTTTGGATTCCTGGGGTTCTACTGTATTCGTTACATCCCTAATGATTACATAGCATAATTGCAACAATTAACTAATAGAAAACAAATAGTGTGAAATAAGAGATAAATTAAATAATTCTGAAAATGTGATCTCGTAAATAAAATATGGAGCAAGAAGGAAGATAGGTATTCTCTGGATCGAATTTTTTTTCCTCTGAAACTGAACGTTTTCAAACCTTAAAATTTCTGAAAAATAATACAAGCCTAGATCATTATTTACGGGAAAAATGAACAAAATATTTTAATTAAAAACTACCACACAAGTAGATATCGTGAAATTTCCATATGGTCAATTAATATTTTCTTATCGTGCATAATGCATATCATTGGCAATAGAAGGAGGGAGGGGAAGATGAAACATTCTAAATGTAGAAGATAAAAATAGTATCACTACACCTTTTCCGATTTTAAGAGGTGAAAAAATATATACCTAATTGCTTATGCGAGAGGAAATGAAATAAAAAAGAATAGTAAGAAAGATCTTTTACCAAAGAAGTCTCACCCCTCCCCATCAATTAAAGACTCTGCATTTGAAACATTTTAACAGTGATCAACTGCGCATTTAACAATGATAAATAATTAACCTTTTTTTTAACAGAGAAGCTACTACTGGTGTTTTTGGAACCTTAAGAAAATCAAAAAAGATTTATTAAAATAGTAACAATTTTAATGGCTGTGCATATGAAAAAGGTTAATCATTTAAATGAAAACGAAATGCTATTATATTCTTTTACATGAAGTTTCAATGTTACAAACAATATTTTCAGCATTAAAAGCACAAACTAATCAAGAACAAGCAACAATAAAGCTCACCTACTTTTTCGAAACAGAGAAGATTAATGTAAATTATTTAAATACATGTTCCGAGATTTACTCACGCTCCAATGAAAAACAGCAAAGTCTCATTATAAGAGCTTTAAATATTTGCATCCTGGTGATTTCATAATGACATTAAAAATCTACAGAATTAATTAAATTAATTATCTCTTATTTACACATTCTTTCTAGCCCTCTCCTCATTGTTTCTAATTTAATCACAAGATCTTCACACACGAAAAAACGATTTACGTTCCTTTCACGATTTTTTCCCCCTGTTATTCTTATCATCTTTGAACAAATATTTTAAAGATTTTATATTTCCCTGTCTGCATGACCTCAAAAATTTGCTTTGTATTATTTACTTCACCGTACAAAGCACACAATAAGATTATAAAAAGAGTCGGAAACTACACTGATTTGGAAAATATAACGGTTGTAAGAAATATTTGGTGTATCTTTTGGCTAAATGAAAGAATTACACGCTTAGGGCGATTAAAAGGCCATTCAGCTAGCTTTTCAAAACTGTTGATTCTCTATCCAGTAATCACAAATCTCTATATATAAAAGAGCTTATTCTCTGTGCATGTTTGACATAACGGGACCAAATTTGGTACAATGATGAATTAGCACAAGCGGGAGCTAACGCTCTAAAAATTATCTTAAAACTAGCAGAGTACCCACGGCGTTGCTCGGTCTTGTTCAGGTCAAAATCTTTTGACCTGCCAATATTTATATTTACATTTATATTTAAATAGTGACAATATTTATAGGAAAAAAAATGACGGGAGGCTGTCTTTTTCAAATAGCCGCTAATGTTAAAGGCGTAGGACGACTTTACTCATGTGACTCTTTTCCGATTTTAAAATTTTTTTTGTAACTTTTTGTTGTTAACCTTTATCTCTAAAATAAGACATTAGTTATGTTTTTAACATATATGTAGTTACCGAGATATAGAGGATCTCCCATACAATCTTTTCAACGTTTCTTTCATTTATCATGTATCAAAGTATACAGTGTTACATATATTTCTTGCATTGTTAGCCAATAATTTGAGGCATCTTAATTATTTTAGGAATCATTACCATAAAACTTTCATGCTAATTGGTCCATTTGTTAAATGTCTTCCAATGATTCACCTCCACCCAATCCAGAAGAGTGCGAGATACGGCCCATTTCTCAATAGTTTTTTTAAAACTATATTTGGAAGCATTTTTTCAACTAAAATTTCAACAAATAAAGTGTCTAAATAAACTCACGAAGCTTTTTTCGCCAAAATTGCTTCAGCCGTTCTAAATAAACATTCTATCGGTAGTTATTACCCTATAGGCTGATTAAAAAAGATTCAGCCCCTTTATATTTTTAGTTCGAAGTGCTAAAAACTGCGAGTTAAATTCCATTTCGATAAATCAGTTTTTTAAGTGTATTTTGGAGACATTGCTTCAACCTACACTGAAGGAATGGGTTACGTCTTATTTACCCCAACAGTACTTCATGTCGGTTAATGAGAAACAAGCGCACCAAGCTTCATCAAAATCGCTCCAGCAGTATCTAGCTTCGTGCCAATCGGCCTATGTCTTTACTCGAACCTACCTCAGGTATTGAATGAGTATTTATTTTCCCCTAAAGTGCTTTTATTTGGCCTATGAGGAACATGTGTATCAAGTTTCATCAAACTAACCCAGAAGTATTAAATTTCATGCCAATCGTCCATTTGCAGTATGTAGTCAAACAACTTTGTCCCACCCTAACCTTAGAGACTAGGTTGACATTTATTTACCCCTAGAATATTTTTAGTTAGCAAATTGGAAGTATATGTACCAAAATTCATCAAAATCGCCCTAGCCATATCCAACAGCAAGTCAAGAGTTTACATGCATTTTGACGATTTTTGGCCCACCCTACTCCGAAGAGTTAGATTAGCGTTTATGTACCCACACACTACTTTTAGTCAGCCTGAGGAATACATGTGCCCAGTATCATTAAAATTGTCACATTTCATGCCTATCGACCAATTTATTATATGTATTTAAAAGACTATGCTCCACGCAGCCCTGGCGTATTGCATTAGCGTTTATTTGTCCCTATAGTATTTTTAGTTGGCTAATTAGATGTATGTGTAGCAAATTTCATCAAAGTCGCCCAAGCTGTCTAAATCGTCAAGCATGCCAATCGGCCTATTTGTTACGTGTATTTTGGAGACTTTGCCCCAACCTACCCTGAGAGGCTGACCTACGTCATATTTATCCCTAACAGTACTTCAAGCCGGCTAATGAGGAACCTGTGAGCCAAGTTTCATCACAATAGCCAAGTTTATCAATCGGCCTATTTGTTACATGTATTTTGGAGATTTTGCTCCATCCTACTCTGAGGGACTGGGATGGAGCTCATTTACCCCTATAGTACTTCAAGTCGGATAATGAGGAACAAGCATACCAAGTATCGTCAAATTTGGTACAGCCGTTCGGAAGTGATGCTGGAACAAACATATATACATACATATGTTGAATTATACGTACATACAGAGAGAGAGAGAGAGAGATTAGAATTAGATTTTTATTTATTTAATGTTGAGTGGTAAATTCGGGCGTTTTTTGCCTATTTTTGAAAATTTTCTGCATATATTCTCATCGGAGAACCGTAATTTTTATATCCTTATAATTTCAAGAATATCCCCGTACTAATAAGGGTAATCCGAAGTTGTTGTGTAACTTTCCTGATTTTTAACGATTTTTTAGTTTTCGGAAACGCTTTTCTTCTGCAAATAATTCACGTCGCGTGGGACGAAATAGTATACTTCCATGTTTTAATTTATTAAACATCGGAAAAGATCGTTCTTGCGTTTTTTTTCTCTCTCTTTTGTCTTTTGATGTTTTATTTTTCAACCTATATACCAGCAATCTCTATACAAAAGGTTTAAAGCTTGAAATAGGCCAACGGGGAGAAACAAAGACAGAAATTAACGTCCGATCGACTTGAAGAAAAGCTCCAACTGATATCTTTATCTTATATCCATATGTACCAGGTTTCAGTAAATTAAAAAAAAAAATACATCTGCAAAATTATGCTCTATTATGTGTCACATGGAATCAGTAAATGTCACCAACAAGTCCTTGAGTGACATGGATCACGTAGTTGCATCGTCCTCACCATAGGCGGCTGGTGCACCAAAAAAGTGGGGGGTCAAAAGAGATGCGAGTGTGTGGGTGGGGCGCTGATTTTTTTTTTTTGTAAAATGGACTATATTATTGGATTTTAACGTCATTATTGATTAAATGACCTTCTCTAAAAAATTCGCGACACGACCTCAAAAATCGGAACGGATGGCCACCGTAGAGTCCCTCCTTCCAATTCAAAGTTCAATTTCAATTCTCATGAAATAACAACATGAGAAAAATATAAAACGCTTACCTATTAAGTCAATTCTTCTTTCTTTAAACTCGTGAATCGATCAATGATGTCGTCACAAAACGGCGTACTCCCAAACGCAGAGAAAGCAGGTCAGTTATAAATTTATTTATTTGATATTATGTTATACAATATACATCCGTATTATAAATTAGAAGAAAGACGGCCTGCGATTTTTGTTTTTCGCAAATTGTTCTATTACCTTTGTAAAGTCAATATCTACAGTATTTTCGATCTTCAAAACAGCAAGTGCAGAAAGCCTCTCGTGACACGTACTATTTCTAAGGTATGATTTTAAAGATCTTAAGCATGAAAAACTTCTCGCACATGATGCAGTTGAGACAGGTATCACAAGGAGAATTCGGATTAGTTTTGTCAAGTATGGAAATATGTATATCACAGAGTTCTTTTTCAACAAGAAAATTGCATCTTTTCCTCAGTTCTGTTATCTCCGTGGATATTTCTGGCAAAGAGTCGATGTATTTTTTGAACATTTTCTGAAAAATTTGTATCTCCCCCTTTATTTTTTTCCATATCAAGATCATATGTTTCAGAGACTTTTTGAACTGATGCAATTTTTATGATCTTTGATGAATTGGAACATGTTACATCTTTTAGAGATTGAAAAATATCCAACTCATTTTCTTTGAACCTTTCGTTTGTGTTTAAAGCAGCATCTATAACTGGAAAAGCAATTTACGTTTAATAGAACGATTTAACACTTTGTGACATGCTGAAGGAACTGCTGCCTATTTCCGAAGAGACCTTTCTAGAGCGTGGAAGTTTTGGAGAAGTTAACGATTTTGCTTCACAAATATCGTTAACATATATCACAACTTTCAAAAAAATCTTCATTTCGGAATTCATGCAAACATTCTTTTGTTGCATTAACCAGTTCTTTAACTATTAAAAAAATTAGCGATTTTGATTGCAAAGCTTTTGAAAGCGTATCTGTAGTTTCCAAAACTCTTTGGATCAGAAGTAGACAAAAAATGAATTGGAAACTTTCGATATTATTCAGCAAAGCTTCAGCTTGGGATCCATTTTTCGATGGATCGTTAATTTTGAACTTTGAAAAGTGAGGGGGCAAGGCCCCTTTACTTTTGCAAGTGAGGGGGCAGTTGCCCCCCTTGCCCCCCCGGACGAGCCGCCTATGGTCCTCACTTTAAAATTAAAAGCCAATTGAAAACACAGCACTCAAACATGTATCTAAGATTTTGTAATGACTGTGAGCGGGCTGGAAGTCACAGGTTTACTCCACACAATGACAGTACATACATAATTTGCAGGACAAAAGCTATTTCTGAATGAATAAAGCTGATATTTCCACAGGCTTGACTTGAAGATTGAAAGGTCCGAATCCAAAAAAATTATATATTGTCACGGTCCAGCTCAATCCATAGCAGGTTCGTTTTCTCTTCCAAAAGACTTTTACATTAATAAAACATTAAAATCATATATTTTAATGACTTACTTAAAGACAGTAAAATAAACGATTTTGAGAGTAAACCTCATGAATGTTCTGAGAGCATCTATATATGATGAAAAATTTTACTTCGATAAAATATTCTAGGCTAGAAGCATGCAAATAGAGACCATGCAGATATTCATGTGCTCATAAAATTTTTTAAAAAATACTTTCCTAAATCAGGTAAACTGTCAAAAACCGACTAAAATTAAAAACAAGACCAAACTGAAAATTATTTTTAAAAGTTAAATGCTTTGATAGACATATTTACGTACACTTATTTTGAATATTGTCATAAATAACTTTACGAATGAACCAGAAAGGGAACGAATAAGACTAAAATAAAAAACAAGACTCAATTGAAAATTATTTTTAAAAGTTAAATGCTTTCATAGACATATTTACGTACACTTATTTTAAATATTGTCATAAATAATTTTACGAATGAACCGGAAAGGGAATGAATATCCGGAATGAATAAGACTAAAATTAAAAATAAGACCCAATTCAAAATTATTTTTAAAAGTTAAATTTTTCATAGATAGTATATACATACCCTTAATTTGAATATAGTCATAAATAATTTTACGAATGAACCGGAAAAGGAATGAGTACCTGGAATGAATAAATTCTTCTGATGCAGATGTTTTTAGAACTCTGGTAGCAATAAATAAACATTTCTTAAAAAAAAATAAGTAACATTTACAGAAAGACAAGGAGCTTTAGCTTGGCTGAGTAAAAATAATCCTTTCAGGAATATATAATATGACATTTCATTCCTTTTGGATACAGTGTCAGGTGCAAAGCTCAAAGTTCCAGAACGGAAATATCGCTTTTATTTATCTTTTCAATTTCATCCCCCAGTAAGAAAGAATAAATACATAAACATTCGCGTCGCTCAGAGGTATCGGTTAGTGTCACAGAAAGGGATGCCGATATCCATATCATGGTGCATGCAATGACAAGATGTGCTCGGATGGGTTAGTAGCACACCTCCCGAAAACGGATGATTCAATCTCATCTGACCAGGACAATAAAAAGAGTTGATGATGCACCTGGTTGCTTGGGAGAAAAAGAAAAGACAAAACCGGTACGGTGATTGGACGAGAGATCTTTCCATGCTTCAAAACGTCTCCCTGTGCATGGTAGAAAGCTGTTGAGAGATGAACATTTCAGTCGGAGAAGATGCAGAGAAGTGATCGGAGGTGAGAAGAGGTTATGTGCGATGCTATGAAAACGTTCATACTTCAGTCTACTTGTTACGTGACTAACGACGCAATGTACCAAATGTAACTGGCGCATCAGGAAAAAAGAACTTTAAAAAAATCTTAGTAGATATAAGAGTACAAGAACTCAGTAGTATTTTCATTATTCTTAATATAAAACTGGAGAAGATGTGGATTATTTTTCTCCAGAGTGCGCTTATTTGGACAGTCTGTGCAGATGACATACTTGATGTCGAATCAAACACAAGTGAACTTTCAACAGATTACCAGATAAACAGTGTAAATGAGGACTTTTATACAACTTATGGGGAAATGGTGAGTCAAAATGTGTTTGATAATATTTTTTACTATAGTCGATTTACAAATATAGTTGAATTTTTCAAAAGAAACCTTGGTCATTACTGAAAGCGAAAAGGTATAACATGCAAATGCTCATAAAATCAAAACCACTACGGCATTTTTTGTAAGCAGATTAATTTTAAAGGAAAATGAAATTAAAAATGATTGTAATTCTAATATAATAATTTTCAAATTCTCAGAAAACAATCCAAATAAAAAAAAGTTTTTTTTTTTACATTACCTTTTGAGTGAACAAACAAGAAATTTAATGATGTTTTGCTGACTGGACTTGAATAAACTCATGTTTCTCGAATAACTTAATAAATATAAAATGTCACAAAAATTTGACTTACAAAATAGTTTGGAAATATATAACAGATAAGCGTGTTCTGAGTTAGTGCCTATTTTCGTAGAAACTAGCAAAATGTTAACACTAAATTCACAAAGAGAAATTAGGAAGGTGAAGAGAGAGAACAATGTGGAATTTTTTCATATTCTAATATAAGAGCACTAATTAAAGAGAAAAACAGCAACATCTAGCTGAAAATCACAATGGATGTCTAAATTTTATTTAAATAAATCGCGGTAGAAAAAAAATTATTTATAATTTTTACTCCTGTTCTAATTTCTCAAATTTAGTTGCTAAAACATTTAAACTGGAAGCTGAAACACATGAAATCATAATATGAAGTATTAATAAATCAAATTTTAAAGTGCTTAATATGGGGTACGTAAGCCAAACACGATATGTAAGATCGGAGAGAAGAGTCTTAAATTAAACGAAATAATCTGCAACTATGGCCACAATGAACTCATTTTAAAGCAAACACCCTCGCTTAACTTTAAAAGATCAATGTCAGTTTTCCAATGATTAAAAAGAAACTGTACAAAATAATTTCATTTCTGATGAAAATACCGTTTATGTAACTTCCAGTACAGTTCTGCATTTCGTAAAAGTTGCAGATATAAGGTGAATGGCAAAAGAGATGTTTACAGATTGAAATTTTACATTTTTACCAACAAATTTCGAATTTACGATAATAATATTTTTAAAAAATTAAATTAGATAATTTGGTACTCTAAACCAAGAAAATAATAAACAGAAAAAATAAATTAAATCGGAATACAATAATTGGACAGTAGACTAAGAAAAAGTATAAAATTCAATATTGTAAAAACAAAATCGCTATAAAGTGCAAATTTAATGGGCAGAAACAAATTCTACGAGATCCAGTAAATGGAGATTTAATATATACCATGTGATATGGCACTGGCATTGCACAAAACTTTCGAAGGAAGCAATACTGATTAAAAAAAATAGCCATGAAGTCAAGCGCGGTATGAAATGAGATATATTACGAATTTGACGTAAGACAAATGAGACAAAAAAACGGAAAAAAGAATTGTACCGTGACTGCGCTGGCAATTCGGAAACCTTATCAATTAATATTCTTTACTATTGTTGCTATGTAATAATAATTCATTTACATTCATATCATTACATATAAATATATATTAATCGTTATCTTATCTACAGATCTCGAATTAATGAATGCAGTCTTTCAACGCCACAGTAGTCAGTCAATTACATTGATCATGAGTAAACGACCTGTAACCGATGACAAAGACATCAACCGTTCTAGAAGTAAATATGTAATAGTCAGTTGTCAACTAAGATACATTAATTAATGATACTAACCGAAGTGTAAGAATTAAAATCTTTAAGGTATCCGTTAACAATATATTTTTCATCTAATCTATAACTGGCATGTGTAGCAAGTTCATACTACTTTCCAGGATAAAATATGGACTGTAATAAGATGTACGGAAAATTTTTATTATTATTTTTTTTCTGAATGTACTTCGACAATTTCAAGTTATAAATGATCCTCCTATAATCCTTTGCTTGAAGCTAATCAGACTGATATTCTTTAACAACCCATGCTTTTAATTACTATTTATTCACTTATTTACATTTTATATACAAAACATAGATGCTCTGAAAATACGAAACAATTCCTGGTAACAAATTTATTTCATAATTTATGTAAGTTGTAACTGAAAATAATTACTACAATATATTATTCTTTAAGAGAATTTAATATTTCTGCATGAGAAATTGCGCCTATGCGAAATTATTTAAATAAACGATTTGATTTCTATTCATAAATCAAGAAGAATCAAAAGTACACTGATTTTAACACACTAACTGCTATCCATTCCTAACTCAGCATTCTGATTCGATTACCTTTATCCTTCCCTTATTGAACAAAAATTAAATATCTCTTCCTAGAATAAACATAGTAGTTTGATATGTTAAAAATAATGTGATTTTGTTGTATGAATGATAAAACTGTTTTGTATGAATTGCTATAATTCATTGCTTATCACACATAAATTGTTATTTTTCATTCAGGAAACCGAGTCAAAAGAATAAAAACAAGTTTTTCAACGAATTCCCGTGAATTCGTCAAAGTTCTTAATCAAACGGAATTTTTTTTAATCTGCTAATTGCTTATTTTTGTATACTTAATTTACTAAACATAGATGCTCTGAATACTAAAACGTTTACTACAGCTCATGAATTATAACAATCAAGAGGATAAACAAAGAAAAATAACACTGGATATAGAGTATGTGTGTGTGTGGGGGGGGGATATATTTTAAGATGATTAACTGTTCATAAGTTTGCAGGAGAAACTTATACATGTTGCTGGCGTGACCTAATGAAAAATAAACATACATAAGTTTCCGTAACGAGGTTTTGAAGTTAACCAAAATATTAATCAAATACCAACTTTTTTTAAGGTAAATAAGAGAAAATCGTAAAATAAAATAAAATATTTTCTTTCTTTTCTCTACAGGATTTTTAAACACAATAAGGAAAGACAATGGCTGTTAAAAATATTGCCGTCATGAAAATCAGCAGCTGTTACTTGCATTAATATTTTACAAAAGGCTAAGTTAATATAAAAAATAGTACAGAAAACGAAAGGGTAAATGTTAAAAATATTCATGATCATACTAGTTCTAAAATCTAATAAGTGAACTCTTCGACATTAAAAGTTGACTTTTCAGAACATTTCAATTTTCTTCCCTAGAAATTGAAATTTTTTTACTTTAATTATTTTCAAACGATTTCATTGTGTTTGCTTACTTTGCAAACGATAAAGAAAGGGAGGAAAAAAAATAAAAACAAAGGAATTCTGAGACGGAAATGTTTCTATACACAAAAAGTTTAATTCTTATTTATAACAATTTTCTGGAAAGAGATATTTCGAGTAATCGAGAATTTATGAAACATATCTAATTCATACTTATTGATAGATTCATTCAATTTGTTTTAATGCAATACATTAAACAGCAAATTCATGCACATGATTTTCAGACCAAGGAGCTAAAATTACCGTTTCAGACATTCATTTGATCATTCTATTGACAATAGTTGGTAACCGACATGATTCTTAATAAAAACACAAAGGGAATTTTAGTACAATTAAACTGCACTAAGTACTAAATTTACATTTATTATCAAAATATATTTTTATAAAAATATTCCCGTCAATAATTGACTAAAAATTTATTTATTGCTATCGAATTATTTCATACGTACACATCCTTGTTCTTACACATCTCATTTTATCTGAAAAATCTATAATATAGAACAGAAAATACATGTGTCTGTCTGTCACATGAACTTAGAAACGGTGAACAGTAGCGACATGTAATTTCTATATGTCATTCAACAGTTCGTTTCTAAGACAATTGTACCATATACAGTATTCAAAAGCAATTCTTTTTAAATATATTTAAGTAAGGGAAACGATTATGACAAATCTAAACTATAAAAAGGAAAATACATGTGTCTGTCACAAGAATTCTTCCGAAATGGTGACCAATAGCGACATGAAGTTTGCACATATTATTTTGGGTTCTATTTCTAGGTCAACTATGCTATATTCAACTTTTAAAAGTAATAATTTCAAAATTATCTATATATTTAAAATAATTTGGTAAAACACCGAGTCCGTCAGCCTCAAAGACCCGACCAATTTTGACAATTTTTGTTTCATATGAAAGCTTATGACGTCTAGATATGTCATCATGGGTCGCCTGCCCCCACCCCCCATTTCTGAACGAAATATAAAAAGCACTTCTCCACCATACATTCTCCATATGTCTTTTCGATTTCGTTCGAAAATGGGGGGTTGTGTGGGAAAGGTGTCCCTTGATGACATATTTAGAAGTCATAACCCTTCAAATGAAATAAATAAATAAATAAAAAAAATGTCGAAAACCGTCGGGTGGTTGGGGCTGTGGAATTTCTACAATGTTTATCCATAGACAATATACAGAGGAGAAGTGTTTTTTCGATTTCTTTCGAAAATGGGAAAGGGGGGGCAGGCGACCCTTGATGACATATCTGGACATCATAACCTTTCCAATGAAAAAAAAAATTGTCAAAATCGGTCTGGTGGTTGGGGCTGGCGAACTGTTTGAGGGTTTTACCATATTATTTTAAATATATAGATCCCAACAGTTCCATCACAATGGCGTGTTAAAAATATTGTAAAATAGCTATTGTAGGTGATGGAAACTGTTTAGTTAGGGCGATATTATTCTGTATTTATGGATCTGAAGACTTTTATGCCGAAATTCGTGAAAAATTTATACAAAACAACAACTAGATGAGGTTTATTGAAAGATTTTACAATTTGAAAGGAATTTGTTGTCTACAGAGAATATGAAATCTACTACGGTTTTATGGTCTGTTCCACTGAGCTTCATGCAGTATTTAAAACTGCAAAAAGCAGTGGCTGAAAGCCTCGAAGCAGCGAGGTGGCAGGGGTAGTGCTGAGCAAAGTGGGTGCTGTCCGCGAATCCGCCAGGAGGGCGGCGAAAGCGGCTAGTATTTAATTAAGTAAAGGAAACGATTAAGACATTTTTAAAAGTACCTAAAAAAGCGACGCAAATATTTGCTAGCGAAACAAGTTGAACAATATTTGCGAGATACACCTTCCGCTTCACAGCATCCACTTATGTTCCCACGTGCCGAAAATGGATATGCAACTAATATTCAAGAACAGAGAGATTACAAATAAACCATATAGTCAAGTATTGAAATAAATTTTCGATAACAAGTGTAGCAAAATTAATTACAATGAATAAGTAATGAATTTAAATCTATCCTGGGTGAAATCGTGTAATAAAATTAGTAAATAAATGAACGATAAATTAAACTGATGATAAATGATAGTCCTTCTTCGTAAGTACAGTATAACTCGCAATTGCAAATTAGAATGAATTTTGCTTTTGTTCTGAATCTGTCCGAAACATAAATCGAATTTTATACCATTATTTATATTGGGATAACCAGTCACGCAATTAATGGCTAAATCTTGACTTAAAATCTAAACTAATATTTAACAAATGAGTTAAGTTCAATAGTTGCAAAACGTTTCAAATTTAACTTTTTTATAATCCAAATGGGTATATAGTATTATCATATGTAGCAATAAAAAATAACATATCTATAATAATTATATACTATATAAAATATAATAGCTACATAAATAAACATCTTATCTTAATGTCAATCAAATCTGGATTTTACAATCAAAATCCAACTGTCTTCTTATCTGGGACTTGGATAAATTTCATATAAAAAGCATTATATAAAAATTAACAGAAAATGTTCCATAAGACAACTTAAAAAATTGGATTTTAAAGCACCAAACTAAAAACTAGTCATTATCCATTTCAAAGCGAAGTGCTTCTAATGTGATATGATAAAAATTGTGCACCTGCTTGTAACTGAAAATGATATAAATATCCGTTTCATTTCGTATTCTCCGCATATATTTCCAAAAATATCCTTTAGAACTCAGATTGTCAAGCAATTTGTTTTAAAACGATCAACTGCAGTATAAGATTAAAAATAATTAAAATCTTGTTGACCTCGAAACTTAAGGGAAACTTGAATCATTAGATATATGTAATCGAAAGATTTTTAATTGAAACGAGCTACAAAATTCATGATTTTACTGACACTACCTCTTTAAAAAGCTTCTAAGTCACCACACGCAGTTGTCCCACAGCGTATTCAAATTTCGGTAAATGTTGTACATCTTTTACAAGCATAATCAATAAGACGTTATATCAACCATACATGTAATATGACTACATAATCTAAAGTAGATTTCAACCACAAAGTAAAAGTTATTTCTGTATTCCATTGTAGTAAACTGTTTCTTAACTAATTTTCTGAAATAACAATTTTAAATACACCATTACAAACAAATAATAACTTTCTTATTTTTTCATTTCAAAATATTGAAAAACATAAGTGTTAATGATAAGGATAAATTTTTTTTTATTATCGGTTAAACAAATTTTTAAAAAAATAAAAATAAAAAGGTACATCACTATTATAAAGGGTAAAAGAGAAAAGACCCAAAGCAATATTCGTATAATTTTTACAGAAATTCAAAAGTCATTGAAACACGGAAAGTATTTACTGCGTTCTTTCATAATTTATGTTGTAGTAAATCTTTAAGTAAAATGAAAATTTACATTGGCGAAATGATCTGTATACTTTTAAAACTCCATTTAAAAAAAATCCAAAATCAATAAGTAGCTTATTCCAGTTTTATATTGTATAATAATCGCCGGAATACTTTAAATATGAATGAGGGGACTAAATCTAAGCTTTTTTCTATAACCATGTATTTTACAATATCGTGCATATATAGGGCATTAAATAATTTTTAAAAAATGCATGAAAAACACAATTAAGATTGCCTACTTTATTCATAGAACATCTTTATAAATCTTATAGTACCGATTTATAACTTAACTTTGTGTTAACTTTTAAAGTAGTTTAGGTTTGATATTTAAATTGCAAATTTCTGTATGTCAGATTGCTCTATTTTTAGGTTCAGAAACGTTAAAAGCTTTTAACAAATAGTAAATGTGAAACATCATTCCGCGTATACAACAAAGGGAAACCAAACAAACCAGACCAAGAAGCAATAAAATATAGTACCAGCGAAAAAGTTTAAAACTATTTATTAGATGTAACATTCGGTGGTTTCCAGCATTTGGCCTCGCTATACTATAAATAATCAGGCATTCTGATGTGAACTTCGATTTTAAATTTGTTACGGTTATACAAAGCCGGAGATTTTCAAGGATAACAATACTCCATGAGAAATTTCAAAAACACGGATTTTAAATGCATGGATGCACATTTAGCGTCTACTTCAACTATTGTATAATCAGTAGGAAGTTCACAGCCTTGTAATCCAGTATAAATACATCACAAGAAAAAGGTGCAGAAGAGTCAATTTTTTTTAGAGTTTATGAATGCAAAATGAACGCTTTGTTGAAAATTTAGAATGCTTTTGGAATGCTCGACATTTAATGTTTGTTACCTCTCAACGGACTGTATATTACGAGACACACACACACAAAAAAAAGGACTGCAAGTTTCAAAACTTTTACAACGCTCCTTAGAAGTGAACATTTTAAGTTTAAAATATAAGAATGAAATAAAATAACAAATGAGGATTTCATACCAATCATTAATAACTATTTCTTGGGTATTATTTACACATTACATGCAGAATTCACGTGATCTCGAATCGTGAATAATTTTTTTTGTTGGAAGCAATCAATACAAGTTCTGTATTTAATAGGAGAATATCAATTCCTTATCTTTCTCGTTCTTAACCAAATGTAAATTGTATAATGATTTAATATTTAGAGTGTACTGCAAATATTTTTTCAAGTAGGTATCGAAAATTTAAGATTTTTTTGTAGTTGGTTTTGATGTACAAGGCAGTTACTGAAAACAAATCCTTAATCCATTGAATATTTCATAACATTTAATAGTTCTTTAATTAGTAGTTAACAGTTTAGCAGCTGAATATCTCAACTGCAAGATACTCACAACATTTAATAAAAATCATACGTACACAACAGCATTTAATAAAAGCCCATAGACATATTACGCAGTTTTTTTTAAAAATGATAATGTTTAAAAGGCTGGCATATCATCTGTAAATTCCGTCATGCGACATGCCTGATGCAAAATTCATGTAAAAGGCTCTGCATGGCAGACTATTGGACTTAGAGCTACCAAATTAACAGGTAGTTACTTATTGGGTAGTAGCTGATCACTCAGAAAGGTGTTTTTCAAAATTTTAATTAGATTTTTAATTAAAAATCGAATCGAAATTCTAACATTTTTCCTCAAAAAATTCGAGGCATATTATGGCAAATATATATATATATATATATATTTAAACACTCTAAAATGGGGAAAAAAATCTTTTCAGAGATACAAATTTTATTACTGTACAATTTTTTGTCTTATTTTATTAAATTAAAAAAAAATACCTTTAAGTATTTATTACAACAATACTTTCCATTGTTTTAGTTACTGCATTTAAGCGCACGCAGGTTGCAATGATATTAAATACCTTTTTTGTGTGCTTTTGTTGCTATATAAATAACAGTAAATTTTTTAATATAAAATAAAGACAGACGAATCAAGACTAAAACATTATCATGCTACGATGGACTAGAATCTCTTTTATTTTCACAATTTTATCAGAAACATCCATAAAAAATATTGCAAAAAAACTAATGCAATGTTTCAAGATATCATATAAAATTATCTTAAAAATTGAAGTTTGATTTATATTTTAATTCACTATTATTTGGTAAAACGCGGTCGTATTCAGGAAACAGTTTTATGACTCCCTTATACAAGTTTTTTACAAAACGATTTAATAATAAGAACTATACAGCAAAAGCAATATCAAATATTTTTGCTGTTATTTATTCGCTCATTCCGCTCATTATTAAATAGTTTTATAAACAAAATGTACATAGGAGTCACATGAAATATTCGATATAAAAAATTCAGATCATTACAAATTAACTATATGGTGCCACTTTATTCTTATTTGTAATTATGTGAATTTTCTTAAAACAATATACAGACAGAAAAGTGTAAAAAAATTTCACGTCTTTAATTTTACAGCCTATTGAACAGTAAGAAAGAGTTCAAATGCATATTGATTTGTATTAGCAATCCTATAATAAGCTATGTTTACTATGAAACGCAAAATAAATTAAGTTTTAATGAGCATGAATCTACATATTGAATTCTACTAAGAAAATACATTAAGTTTTAATAATTAGATTATTCAATAAAGCAACAAGCAATTATAATTTTCAATTACTTTTCATTCTGCTCATCTGTTGTTCGAAATTTAATGACAATCAACTGAGACAAGGAGAAATTTTAATAGAATAAGCATTTTTTAAATTAAGATATATAATTCAGAACAGATCTAATAAAAGTATCAACTATAAAATGCATGACAAAAGTGAAAAAATATAGGTATTTCAATTTGTATTATTACACATTGGATCTTCATAGAGCTAAACTCAAGATTTTGCAAAGACACGGAGAGTATTATTAATATAAAAGTAAGGAATTCAAAGGATAACATTAAAATTAAACTTGCAATAATATTAGTTTTCGTCCGAGATAAAAAAAAAAAAAAGAAATAGTGAAAAACTTAAATAATAAGAGTCGGGGAGTAGGGGGGCACCTTTCAACAGTTAACATTTCTCTCCACTGGAAATTCTATTTGATCGGCTGATAGGTGGCTAATCAAGTTTCAAAAGAGAACATATTTTGGCAATAAGCTTCATTCCATTTCTCAAACCATGTGCTTTGCTGCTAAGTAAAAACTGAAATTTCCTTTCATAACTGATTTTTTCTTACTCCATATTCATTGAGATAAGTTGGATTTATTCACCAAATTAATAAAAATTTTCTGC
Organism: Araneus ventricosus; assembly: GCA_013235015.1. Classification (NCBI taxonomy): domain Eukaryota; kingdom Metazoa; phylum Arthropoda; class Arachnida; order Araneae; family Araneidae; genus Araneus; species Araneus ventricosus. The sequence goes on along the minus strand of BGPR01001218.1, from coordinate 65,965 downwards.
ATCTAACAATACTATTAGCAACTAGAAATTTCTTTTCTAAAGAGAATAATAACACATTAAACTTAATGGCTGCAAGTGGGGCACCTTTCAACATTGTTAAAATGTATCCCTCATATTAAGGAAGCATTAATTTTATTAAGTAACTTTGAGACTTGGGCAAGATGGCTTGAACTTGCATAAAGAAGCATAATAAGCCAGATGAAAAAGAGATTTCAAAGGCTATGCAAGCATTTTAAGATAGCATGTCTCTTAGAATAGCTGCAGACTTATATTGGAATGCCCCATTAAAAGTTAATTTATAGATTTAAAATAAAGTAAAACAATTGCTTTTGATGATAACATAACATTGGATACTTCATCCAACTGCTTTAGCTCCAAATAAACATGTCGGCAAGTTTTCACCACAGATCAAGAAAGCATGATTTGTGATTATATTATTAAAAGTTCAAATATGAACTATGGTCTGACTTACAAACAAGTAGGGCAGATTGCATAATTATTCAAAATTGCCTCGGCTGAAGGACTCCAAGTAGTTGGAATGAAAATTATATAGCTAGAATTCACTGGGTTAAGGATTTTATGAACTGTCAGAATAATGGGACCATTTAAGTCAAAACTGAAAGAAGCACAAAATGAATGGAACAAAAAATGAAAACAAGAAAAATCAAGTTAAGCTAAAACCAGATAAATTTTGTTAGATCACTGTATTTTTCTGTACATTAAATTTCAATAAAATTTATGTTCATCTGAGCGAGATGAGTTTTTATGTATTTGTTGAAAGGTGTCCCCTGCCATGTTGAAAAATGCCCCATGGGTGGGGCACCTTTCAACAGATTTAGGCTTGGGTTGAAATGCACAATTTCATCTTTTAGTTATGACCAGGAACTCGGATACAAACTGAGTAGCTGCCTAAGATTCTGTTGCAATCAACGAAATAAAAAATATATACTTTCTACAAAAATGAGGTTATACTAAAAATTGTTGAAAGGTGCTTCCCTCTACCCTACTTCAAAATGATGTAATCAAAGAATTCATAAAAACGAAAAGAATTATCTAAAAATGATCAGTTAAAAAATGCCGTCTAAGCTCGGCAAGGTAAATTATAACATAATTAGACACTTTCAAAATCCAAATGAAAATGTTACAATTACGTGTTATTTAAATTAATTACAATAAAGTCATTTTTGTTTTGTATTTCAGAATAATCACAGGTTTCATTTACTGAATATGTGTGTGTGTCGACAAATTTATGGAAGTAGTTTTTTATTTTACATTTAAAAAAAGTTGTGCACAACTAATATTTTTTAGCAAGAATAATAATTAATTCCTGTTAATTACAATAATAATAATTAATTCCTGTTAATTACATCCACTTTTCTAACTTGAACGTAAGATTTTATGCCACAAAAATATAGCCGATGAGGATTTTCAAATGAATGAAAATAAAATTCGCTCAAATATGAAAGCATTCTAATGAAAGAATATCGAAGAAATTCCATATATCACATGAAAAATGAAATAACTGTTGTATTTTTCAAATCGAAGCAAAATAAAATAAAAATAATATGACAACGAAACATGCTTACGTTACTTACTTTTGGAAGTTTCTTCATTCTATCAAATTAATTTTGAAAAGTTTTCCGTCGATTAAATATAGCACCCGACGATAGACTGTAAGCTATTCTTCATTGGTCATAAGTAAACGGATTATAAAAAATAAAATATCGTTTGCAGAAAAAGAATTAATGTAAATTCATGAATAATGATGCCAGTTACAGAAAGTATATATATATATATATTTGGAAACCAAAAACTGAATCTATAATTATGAATAAAATGTTGCCATGTTAAAAAAAAATCAGCACAAAAATTTCTCCCTACAATAAACAATAAGGACATAATCCGATTTAGAACACTGGGAGTTCTTAAGTCAAATGCATGATATAAATATTTAGTTTTCCGAGGCCAGAAAAAATTACGACCTCTCGAATAGTATATAAGTTTCATGCATTGAACTTGCTAAACGAGTACAAATGACTTATGCAAAAGGAGATGATCCAGTATTACAAAAGAATGATGCGGGAGTCAATAATGGGCAAACCACAACAATAGAAACTATGTTTCGCTGAGGAGTTCGAGATCATTCATAGATAACTCCCTCATGTCGATCAAAGGTCGAAAAGCTAAATAGCAAGAGCAAAATCTCGCCAATCTGGTAGAACTGCAAAACAATATGAATTTTTTAAATGAGAAATGAAGATGTGGCTTTGTTATCGATATATAGGAAGTTCAACTTAAGAAATAAAATAAAGACGCATTGTCAATATGTAATTCAAGATGAATATTATGCATACAGAAACTCAATATCTTCAGTACATATTCTTCAAAAACCGTAGTTTTTCACACAGATTTACGAAGTTTGCACAAATACTTTAAAAATATCGGATTAAAACAGATGTTTTTTTGAGAATTGATACTAAGAGCAATATAATTAATATAATACTACTCAACTTTATTTGTACTTTGTTGATAAATTCAGTAGTCATGAAATAGAAAAATCTAGCCGAATGCTCAATTACATTTATTTATTCAAATATATGATTGCACTGATTTTTTAAATTAATCTTACATAATCATTTATATATGCTACGGTTAAAGTTAATAATCCGGTTAGTATGAATATTAACCGGTTATTATTCATAATAACCGTTTTTTTAAAACTGGTAAGTCTGAATAATAGTCGGTTATCATTCATAACCGATTAATCATATTGACAGTAGCATATCTACATAATTTTTTTAAAGTTTGCATTTGACTATAAACTTAGTAAATTTTCTAATATTCGATATCACTTTATTTTATACCATTCCATTCAAGAGGATGGTTTTTCAAATAGATATTCAGAAAGTGTGTTCCATTACAACTCAATTTCACGGATATCTTTTCTTTGGCATCGTTTTAACCAGGAAGTACGATATCTGGTATTTACTTGTATTCGAATGAGGATGGCATAAATTTCGTTCTGTCGAGTACTCGTTTGTTTCTATTACTACTATTATTATTTTCCTCCTTACGAGCTATAATGATTAGACCATTGGCATTATAAATTATTGAAGCACGTCTATGATATTTTTAATACGGGACTATTTCGTAATTCTTCTACAATTAAAGTTCTTTAAAAACAAAACAACTGATTCGAGAGAAGACAAACACAAAATTATCTATTTTTATTACTCCAATCCAATTTGCCAAAGGTAATATATTGAAATGCGAATTATTAATTAAATATCCAAGTATTTGTTCAAAATCTTGGATTAAATATTTAAGATTTTGTTTACATTACTAAAAAGATTTTTATTACTATCCGTTTATTCTTGCAAAACTAAATATTTCACTAACTTATTCGCATTTCTGCTCATTCTATTTTGATTATGTGTCTAATGATTTATTGCTTTAATTCCTTTTCTTTGGTAAAAAGAAAAATACGATTGGAAATAAACAGAAAATCTTTTTTGACCAAAAAAAGTCATACATTAATTTAAAGAAAAAGGTGAACAATGTGTAACTGTATTAATTTGCAGTTTAAAAAACAGACACAAGAAACGCTTCCAATTTTTGTTTCATCATTTTAACTGTTGATCAGTTCATTTTAATAAGTCTTTCAAAATTTTTTACACCTGACACCACTGGCTGAAGCCTAAAAAGAACTTTTTGCTTAATGTACATATTAATACACCTGACAAAGGAGTTAATGCACAAATACCCGTATACAAAAGTTTATTCAACAGACATCTCAAAGGGTAACCCCCCCCCCTTTCTGATTTGCTTTAAAGATAAGAAAAACGCGAATAATTATTTTCGTACCTTTTTGACTCTTTTATTAGCCGGATGACAAGAACCATCGACCCATTCTAAGAATAAATGGCAACTTCCAAAAGTTAAAAGCATTTTTTACCAGCGTACACAAAAAGAAAGACTGAAGTAACGGCCATCTTTTCTTTAAAATACTTTATTTGTTAGTACATTGAAACAATGTTTTGAGACATTAATTGGACGTCATTTATTTTTTACAAATGAAAGCTGGAAGACAGATTTGAAGTGCTGCGAAGCTTAACTATTTACAGACACGCTATCTCAACATAGAACTTTCGGCATTTAACAATGTACGCAAAGAAAAGCATAAAAAAAAAGCCAAAAAAAAGGAGCCTTTTTTTCTCGAAATAATAAGTGGTGTTTGAAACGTAAATGATAAATTACTTAAATGCAAACTATAGCTAAATATTTTCTATTTAACACAGATCTTAAGAAATTAACAAGCGTTATGTTTCACTGGTTTTGATTTTTTGTTGTTGTAAATTCGTCAATATTTCTTGAATGACGTATTCTTACGTAATTATTATTTCCTGTTCTTAAAAATTAATTTTAAATGGAAGATTCATAAATAATGAAATAAAATTCACAATAAAAAATTAGTAAAAAAAAATAATCAAGATTGAACATGAATTACATCCAATATGAACTTTTACAAGCTGCACAACAAATTTAACACAGTAAAACTCCTTGCATTACAGTTATGTTGTTAGAGCTTCAAGATTCGTATTAATCAGATATCAATTTTTTTTCTGTTTTAATACTTTATTATTGTGAAATAAATATATTATTTAATCATGGAACCATTATTCTTTTTTTTTTTACTACCGACGTGAATATTTATGAGCAAAATTCAAATGCACTGTTTTCTGAACCATAAGATAAAATAATTTTAGCCTCTCGTTTACAAATTATTTTTATTTCGTGACTGTACTCGTTTTTTCTGCGAGTGTGTTCTTCAATTTTTTTCCTTCTTTTTTTAATCTAGAATACGATTTTAGACTGCTATTATAACATTTTAGATTTAAACATTCCTTACTTAAATAAGATTTTAATTTTAAAAAAATTCAGATATGTACTCATGTATTAAAAAAGTACTAATATTTAAACTGAATGAACATTTTAAGATGAAAACAAAAAAAAAAAAAATATTTAAAAAAAATAAGATATAATTAGGAAAAAGAAATTCTTTTTTCCCTTCATGAATCCTATTGTATGAATTTAATTTTTCTATAATTTTAGTTATTAATTTTTTTGTTAACTTTATTCACGTGATGAAATTATATAATCTCATTTATATTTGAGCGATCTAAGAAACAACAAAGCTCTTGATTATATAATAGTTTTGGGATTTCGCATAAACTCTTTGGAAATGATTTTCGTATAAATACCAGTTTCTATCTCTGATGTTCAATCAAAACCGTTTAGAAATCCAGGCAATGGAAAATTTTGAAATTACATAAAAAAGTTATAACTATATAAAAAAAAGTCAACTTCAATGCCTACATCTGGATAACGGGTCAAACACACGTCAAATGCAATAAGTCTAAAATTATTTTAATTTAAATTTAGAATTAAACGGGTGCAGAAATAATTTTCGTTTTAAACTTTACAACAGGAAACTGGATTTGATTCCGCCTTTGTGTCGTAAAATTCAAGAGAAGCCTAAGAGATTTATTTCAAATGGAACAAAACCAATATTCCAGGAGAACAAACTGGCTCCAAATGCGAATAGCAAAAATATATAAAGTCTATGTTCAAAAGGGAAATAAAAATCTAAGTAAAATTATAAATAATAAAATTCAACGAAATTACAAATTCAAAACGCGAATTTTTTTTATTGTTTTGATAAGTACAGTTCTGAATCTTACTCGATATTTTAAAAAAATATCATTGATCTATCAATAAATTTTTATAACAAATTAATTACAATTTTCCGTAATACAGTTATGAATTTCAAGTTGAAGGAAAAAATGAAAACAAATATATAAATAAAATATCACCCTATCAAAAATATCAGGTCCTCTAAATTATGTCTATTTGACATCCCTCCGAACAAATTGCAGTAACAAACATACGTTCTATCTTCTAACATAACCTCCATTAATACAGAAAATATTTTATTAATGCAGAAGAAGTTTCACCAGTTTTTTATAGAGAACTTCGAACAGAATTGCTTAAATAATATGGAATTTATTTAAGAAAATTTTCGTCAAAACCAAAATGGGTGTGTGTTACTTAACCAAAGCCGCGGTGAGACCAAAAGATCTGCCGTGTATGTGGACTTGATGCATGTCAAATCTTATGTCGAGGATCAAACGTCCTCCCGTTTGTACGGTGTGGGAGGTTGGAGAGGGAGGTGGCGGCTCAAGTGCCGTCATCATCTGACCACGGTCCAAAATTACGAGATCTGTCCAAAAGTAGTCCTTGTGTTATTTAGCGGGATGCTAATAGCACACTAAATTAAACTTAGTTAGGAACCGAAAGAAAAGCACGAGGACACTATAACGTATTTCCATGCCTTATAGAGAATCTGACAATCCTTATATTTTCCAAAGAACCATGAATTAAATAATTTATCAGAAAATTCCATTTAAAAGTTGTTTGAAATCTTAATTTAAGTTCCTTACAAAATATTTGTTAATGAAATTCTCAAAAACTTAAACTTTCTTAAATGTATATGTTACAGTCACTGTGGATAATCTGTTATTATGGATAATAACCGATTATCAACATTGACCGTAACACATATATCTCATACATTCAAAATTCGTAATGGCACAAGAATAGTCTTGATCCAAGATGAAAGATACCGTAATTCATTGAACTTAAGGTAATTAATATGTTAAGATTAACGTTAATATCTACTTCCAATGTAATGTTGATGTTTGTAAGGAAGTATTTTTTTTTTTTTATTTTGCTTTTGCCCCAATTTAGTTTTTTTTAAAAAAAATTTACCAAATTTAAAAAAAATTTTTTTTTTTTTTTTTTTTTTTTTTTTTTAATTTAAGTAAACTTCATTACCGAGGAAATGTCTAGGGATTTCGTCTTCTGTCAACAATGCATGCACATTCTTGAAGAAAATAAACGAGCTATTGTGTTCAGTGAAGCATAGTACGTGTTTCGACTTGAAGATTAGGAACATATGTGATGAAAAGGTGATAACAACGACGAAAACGAGTAATGGTTTCTTGTTGTTTAGTAAATATCTTTCTAAACAAAAGGACCAACAACATAAAACTAAACAACTCACGGCTGACGTTAGGTCGATCATGCTCAACGTCAGAACAGGCGCGAAAATGACCAAACTGAGTCTAAACAATCGCACGTTTCATGTTTAGAGTTAATTCGATGCTGCACGTTCTTTTTTTATTTTTATTTTCAGAAAAAGTTGTGCAAATCAATATAAATGAATAGACGGAATGCAGAAAAAGAATTTATAGAATTTTAAACTTAATTTTTTTAATTAAAATTACTTTACTAGAAATGTTTCTTATTCAAGCAAAAATCTAGTATGTAAATAATTTTATTAATTAGTTATTAAATTATTCCAAATTAATTGGGAAAAGCCAAAAATGGTACGAATGCAATTACGAATCGCAGAGCAGTAAAGGGTTAAAGCCACATATACAACAGCATAAAGATTATAATCTTTCAATAAATAAATATCAAAGATTGTTTCGAATTTTGTGAATACCTATTTAATTACTAACACTTTGATATGCAATAAAAAACATATCACATTCATAGTATATTTCAGTTCTTCTATAATGAGTGCTTAAGAATTTTATTTCTAAAGATAATCATTATGGCTTAATTTCCTTCTCGTCTTTTTTCCAGTGCCTCATTTGTTTTGACCTCCAGATTTTTGATAAAAATTTTTTTCCTAAGTTTTAGAACACTGACAGAAGCGTGTTTTTTAAAGAAGATATATATATATATATATAATGATTTAATTTTTTATCCTTCTTTAATTATTTTTAACGAAACTCTGCTTTAATTACTTCTATCTCAACTGTAGTAACCACACTTCTACTTTAACTCACAGTCACGAGTCTTTCTGGGGAGTCCCACTTTTCCAGTATATAATATCTCTCTGCGTATTGTTAACTGAACTTTTTTTGCTCTGATTTTAACTGAGACCGTTCGCTGATGTGATCATGGACTGGAACTCTTAAACATGATCTAAGATACAAAATTAAATTTATCACAATCACCTGATAATGGTTCCTGCAGTAAAGACGAATTTCACTTAATCTGGTGTGGATTTATTTTAAAACTACCTCTAAAAGTCATTAAAAATTGATGTCATTATATATATTTATAATTTTCTAGTTCTCTGCTTAGTACATTTGATAATTCAGTATTATAAATATTATGGAATCTTGTAGCCAATTTTTCATCGAACAATTCTTTTTCTTCTCCCTTAATTTCATACCTTGAATATTCTTAACTTCTAATCTTAAAAATTATGATCTGCTCAGCAGCAGGTGAAATCTTCAGTCTTTTACGAATGTTTTTTGTTTTGTCGCAACAGCTTACAGCTGCTTTTAGAAGAACAAATTCTGGACGCCTCATTTGTCGTCGATAAAAATCGAAACTTTAATTAAATTTCGATTTTTTTTCCGACTTAATTGAGTTCTGAAAACACTGAAATATTGCACTATCAATATTAGCACTATATCTGATAATTTCAGAACCTTCGCACGTTAGGAAGTGAGTGAAAATCGATTACAAAATCCCATCTTGACACAAACATAAAGAAGTGAAGTTTAATAAAAGTGTGCAAAAGTAACTTATATAAGTATATCAAAGTTGCTATCCTTTAATAAATTAGAGCTATGAAATATAGACCGGAGCCTAACGCATCCGGCTATGGATTGCAGCCAGATCTTGCACATTCCAGGACTAGTTCTCATGACTGCAAATACATATCAATAAACAATCAAACTCCGGGATTCACACATTTTGAATCACTAAGCCACATGCTTATATTTTAGAAGAGAACAAAAATATGATAAATAGTCACGAAGACAAGGCGGCAATTCTGTCTCATATAAAGAAGAAAGCTTCTCCAACCCCTGGAATGAGTGCAAGATGATATTAATCCCAATCCGATCAACTGTGGAATACTGAAAATAACGATAGAGAGATTGAGGCCAATGATTTGAACTTGGAGAGAAAGAATGGTAGAATAAAAAAGGTAGAGATGAGACCTCACTCTTAGTGGGTCAGCAGAACGCTTTGTTTATGATCCTTACGAGTGATCATGCTCAATCGGAAGCGATTTTGATGCTCACAGATGATGTGAGCATTTAAGCGGAAGCATCGAACATAAGAAGGCCAAGGCAGGTCATTAAAAATTATAGAGAGTCTGAAGTCTATTATTACACGATACGAGCGTCCTTTCCATTCTTCGTAATTGAGATCACAGCACGAACTGAGAGTGTGTTTTTATTTACAGCAACAGAGTGGAACGAACGCGAATCCGTTATTCAAAGATCACAAACGTTGATATTTCAGCAATTGTTAGCAAAATAGAAAAAAAAAAATATAAAAAAGCATTACGTTGCGCTACCTTATAATTTCATAAGGTTTTGATTTTCAAGTAAGGGATTGAGCTATTTTCCTTCCAAATAAAAGTATTCAAATCACGTTGCATTCAAGCATGTTTGTAAACCTGCCCAATTGCGATGAAAGTAACAAGTACTAGTTTAGATTTTGATAACAGCGTAAGGAGTTTACAGTTAATTCTGTTTGATAAATAAGTCAAGTTTTACACCGTAGCAGTTTCTGGGTCTTTCTTGAGAAAAATTATTTCCCCCCTGTTTTATAAAGTAACTGATTATAACTTAACAGAGTGAAAACAGTATGACTTTTAGATCCAGGAGAAAATAATGAATATTCTTTCAGCTGACAGCAGCATTTAACTATTTCTACTTCTTCTACTACGCATTAATAGGTTTTCTTCTTAAGATACAAGTAACTAGGCAAGATTTCGAAACAAAAGCTACCAAGCAGAACAGTAATTATAAAATTCCATCGTGAAACCAAAGTACAGATTAAATTGGTACAGGTATAAACCAAAACGATACCAGTCAGTTACATCATTCGCTAGCAACCCTATAAAGCAACTGAAAACACACAAACTAAACAATAATAGAAGAATCATTCTAATAAATGGATACTAATGAAGCTGCATTACGTGAAAAAGAGAAGAATCTAAAACAAAATACACGATTCTCTCAATAAGATTCAACGAAAAAACTAAATTAAAAACATTAGTTTATTAATGGGAAGGGGACGATATTCCAAGAAATCATAAGCCTAAACTATAAAATGAAGACAATACTGCTTCTGTTAGAAACATTTCAAAGCGCATCTTCATTTTTAGTATTATGAACATTCAAATTAAGACTAAATTCATCTTTATACTTCTTTCTGTTGGAATCAAATCCCATAAAACAAAATGAATTACGAAATTTAAATATTAATTTAAACAGGTCACAATCTAAATTAATTCTCATTGCATAAAAAGAGTAAAAGAATTTTATCGAGACTCATAAAAGTTTTTCATCAAAATTTTCATAAAATAAAAGCTTTCCATCAAAAATTTCATATAATAAAATAATCATATAATAAAAACCAATCAGAAAGAACAGTTGACCTTTGTAAACAAGATTAATACTAAATAACTTATTTCAGGGCACTGACAACTAACAAGCTTGTACTTTGAAAAACAGATTAACGACACAATGGAATTAAGACCGTCTCGAAAATGGATATTCAGATAATTAAAAGGGAACCATAACAAGAAACAAGTTCCTTCGCGTAATTACTCTAATGACACTTAACTACACTTAGTATAGTTAGAGAAAGAATAAATATTAAACTCCTAATTGATGCATTCATTCTTCTTTTCCAGTCGCAAGATATCCCTTCCAGCCGACGGGCAGGACCTTTCTACAAGAGGCGACCCTATTCAAATCCCATGCCAGAATGTGCCTCGCAGCAAGTGTGTAATGCCGTCTTCATGAGGCTAAAGTTTGTCCAGCCTCTGTGTCGATGTGCCAATGCGATGAAAAGCCCCTGTTCAACAAGGATGCACCCGAATGATGGACACACGGTCAATCTTTTAGCAGATAAAGATGGACAGGTCAGAGGTTGAATTAAATTATTGAAATAATTTATTGTTGGAATATGAACCCATTGAGTAGGCGGCTGGGTGAAACTCAAGAAAAATTCACCAACAAAGTTGGGTACACGTGAAAAACCAAATATATTTTCTCTTTAGTACATTGTTATGGCACCATACGACACACAGAGTTAGGATTTTAATTTCAATTTACCTACATTTGAAAGTTTAAAGTCTATTTCACAAGTTCTTATCTCAATATCAAACATATCCAATGATAAACTTTGAATCGTTTACGAAATTTAAGACTATTTTAAACAATAATTCTGATTTAAATCAGGCCTTCTTAAAAGCATGCATACATGCCAACATTGCAAAGGTGGCTGTCCGTAGCAGAAGTTCTACAAGGGTGGCAGACGCGAGCGCACACATGGGAAACCGTCTTGTGACAAAATTTTGAATGTATGATCATTTATATATTTCATCATATTTTAAGTGATCATATATGTCACTATTATTAGAAGGATTAGAAATAATTATAAAGCATTTTTCAAAAACATGAAATGTAGGAAAAAAAAAATTCTGGATCGTCATGTCATAATGGAATATTAAAACGACTGCGCGCAAGGGGGGAAAACTTGTTTCCGTAGAAATTTTAATCTTTTCCGTAGTTTGCGGATATTTTTGTTAAAATCCGTAGTAACTACGGAGAATCCGTAGCAATTGGCACGTATGAGCATGGTTTCAGGCTCCATGTAGGGATGCATCGGGAGTGGCGTTAGAATCCGCCTGTACAAAGGGAGGGGTGCAATGATGACAATCTCAAATCTTCGCCATATCTTTATTTATCGACTAGTTAAATAGTCCATTGCGTGAATGGTTACAAAAGTGTGCCCCGACGGGAGGGGGGGGGACACAACATCCCTGATAGAGGATCTTGGCCCCCGGATACTCCACTGACGCCACCCCTGGGATTCATACAAAAATTTTGGAATGAAGAAAAGTCTTGAGTCAGTCAGATTCATTATTATTAGTTAGCAAAACAAATCCGATAGACATTAATTCGTAATACTTCATCAAAGTTTATTTAACTTTTTTTTGTTTATCAGTAATTAATGCTTAGTTTTCCGATTTTTATTCAGAACTGGCTTATACATATGAAACTACGAAACATTATTTTTGTTCACGGATGGGAGTGGCTAATGTTTAAGATGGTCTTATTTAGTTGGTAGAATTTAGAATGATTTGAAACACTGCTTACAAACAAAATTTGACGTTAAACATCTTCCTTTAAGAGCCAAACCATTCTATTAAAGCAAAGTTGCGCGAAACCATAAGCGAATGATTGACCAACAACTGGATACAGTTAACATATTCGTTGCCACTATTTACACCTGAGATTCGAACCATCTATCTAATTAGATAATAGGCCCTGGACACGTCAGTGACAGTGAATGTGTTTAAATGTTTTTGCAGAACGTTGTTGAAAAAAATCTCATCACTGCATTTACCAAAAATTAATTTTTGCATTATAAATAGTCTGTTAGTAATGGACAAGGAGTTGTTTTAATTTCTATAGCAAACTAACTATACAGTCTGGAGCACAATTTCATGAATCCACAATTTATAACATGGTCTGTGATTTCCTCATTGTATAACTGCATTTAAATAATACACTATTTTTCTCCAATCGGATCTCATAGCTGGCTAACCACGATAATAGCTCCTAACCTAATTAAGAAATTTGGTAAACTAGTGATTGCAAAGGTAAACAAAATATTATTGTATCAAATTAAAATAATCTTCATGATTTAATTGGACATTTGAAGGTAACCTTTCTAAATACCATCCTTTAAAAAGCTAATCCAGATTGTTTATTTAACCATACACGGCCTTATTTATTCATTTTTCAATCGCAGTTGTGTAATCGAATAAATGAGTATAAAGAACATGGGAAAAATAAAAATTATTAAGTTAAAATTAATTATATAAAAATATTATTTAATGAAACTTTTTTATTACACACTTCTTCCCTTCAAGACAAATATATAACACATAAATTATTTTATTAATTAATTATTAAATTATACAAAATAAGTTTTAAAAATTTCAGTGGCTCAAAATTACAAATGGACCAGTACTTATATGAATTCCGTTTTCCTAATTTTTTTAACTGAACAATGGTATTTGATCTTAATGTTACACAAAATATAGTTCATTCACTCAGCTTTATACACGTATGCAAACCAATGAAGACTTGAGGTCAAAATTTGAAGTTGCATCAGTGAAAGCTATTTTATTAGGCATCTAATGAATTATATCCTCTTGCCTCCACAAAGACAAGGGAAACAAAAAAGTTTATAAATTGTGACAGTATTATTTATGGAGAGTGGCTGTGATAGATTTAAGACTTTCCAAAACACGAGAAGAAGATATTATTCACAGCTTCGATTCGAAGACCACCTGATGAATTTATATTAACAGAAAGGATAGAAATATCAATTTACCTCCAAATCAGGAATAAAAATTCTACTATTGCATTAGCTTAAAAAATAATTTATCTATAACAACAAGAAAGTTTTAAATAAACCCCATACTAAGTATACATCTCATTACGCACTTATTAAGTGTATTATTGTATCAAATAAGCCATACAGTCATAGAACGAATACACTCTGTCCCAAAAGTTTATAGAATTTTGTATTTTGCCTATATTTTTTGTTGTATATAATATATTTCGATGTAACTTACTGTACAGATATGTTATGTCTATTAAATTGAAAAAACAACAATTCTACCCCTTATATTTGATGCCAATTTTTAAATCGTAGAATAAACTGAAATAACCTGTCCCAAAAGTTTATAGACAAATGCAATTTTATGCAAATATGGTATCGGTAATCATGACGTCGATCTGGAGCCTAATTAATACGTTATAAGAAAAGGAAAGCGTTCGTTTGCTCTGCGTTTCAAGATGCCTAAAGCATAGCAGCTCTCTAATGAAGAAGTGAGTAAAATTCTGCATTTGAAATTGCTCTGTAAGACTATTAAGGAAATATTGAAACTTTTAAATCGTTCTAAAAGCATGATTTATCGTGTATTAACTCGTAAGACTCCATATGAGCCAAAACCTCGTTCGGGAAGACCACGTGTGACGGATATTCGCAGTGATAGACGGATACAAAGAATGGCTTTCAAGTCAGAAAATGTCGGTTCGCGAAATTACTGGGGCTTTCCGGTTGCAAATCTCCAAGAACACTGTTCATAGATGAATTATAGAATCTGGTTATATGATCTACGCAAAAATGCCTCGCCGAATACCACTCTCAAAGCTTCACATTAGTAAAAGATTACAATGGGCTCGTAATCATATGTCATATGGTGATAAATGGATGGCTGTCCTTTTCAGTGATGAAAAAAATGGAACCGCGATGGACCTGACGGGAATATAAAATAGTGGCATCATTTACGAAAAGAGCTCAGGAGCTTTTTCAGTAGGCAAAGTGGTGGTGGATCTGTGATTGTGTGGGTGGCTTTCAGTTTCAACGGTCAAGTGGATTTGGCCTTTTTAGATGGCCGACAGAATTCTCCTAAATACATAGAAACACTAGAAAATTATCTTATGCCATTTGCAGAAAACATAGGGGGACGAAATTGGTAATATCAGCAAGATGATGCTCCCATCCATATCTCCAATGCTACGAAAAATTATTTAAACTCGAAAAATGTTACTGTTCTTGAGTGACCACCGATGAGCCCTGATAAACCCAATAGAAAATGTGTGGGGCATTTTGTCTCGGAAGGTATATGAGAATGGAAGGCAATTTTATTCAATGAATGCCTTGAAGACAGCTCTGGTACAACTTGGAACCAGAGATATTACAAACCTTAATTATGTCGATGGAAAACGTGTATACAATGTCATATTGAGAAATGGAAAGACTTTAAACTATTAAGAACATTGTATTGAGCACCTTTTGTTGAAATGTCATATATTCTATAAACTTATGGGACACCTAATATTTCCATTTTGCTATATAATTGAAATAAAAATTGTTATTTTTTCTAAATATTTCGTTGAATGCAAGTCGCATATGGTTTGAATAAACATATTTGTAATTGGTGTTTGTATGCCTTTCAGTTTTGCTAAAACATATATTTTACTGGATTCTATAAACTTTTGGGACAGAGTGTATAATCAAAATTCAAGCATCTTATTACAAAAATAAATAATAAAAAAAGGAAAGAAAGCCCAGGATATAAATTTATAAGTGGCTTCATAAAGAAACATTCAAAATTAGATCTTTTAAAATTCTGCTTCAATTTTTAATTAAAGTGGCAAAACAGGAAGAAGCACACAACTACTTCCACTGTACTAAATCGATCATTTTGTATTGGTTATCTGCATTTATTTCATTACCACCGATAAATGAAAAAACACGAAAATATATATGATCATACTAGTCATCACTTTGTTTCTTTCAAACTTAAAAGAATTAAAAACAATAATTGGTATTTTTTTTTTTTTTTAGAAAACGCAAACACTTATCAAAGTTTGTGAAGATGTGGGTTCCATTAAAATGTGTCAAGAGCCTCATGACTGGATGCTGTTGGCACTACAGAATGTGCGTACAGGAAAAGCTCATTATCTGGTTGTGTGTAAATGTCCCAGCTATGGTATAATGGAAGGACCAGTACTGCATACACAACCACCATATGCAAGAATACCAGGAATTAGTGTTTATGGCATGTTATGTGTTCAAGGAAGAAAAAGTCGACTGCATAAAGAAAGTAAGTACTCGAATAAACTTTTTTTTAAATACAGGGTGTACAGAGATGAAGTGACACATTTCAAAAATTTATAATAAAAAAAAAACCCTAAAAAGGTTGGAACTAAGTTGTTTAAAAAAAAAAATAAGAGCGCATCTCAATTTTTTTTTCCAGATAGGTAATGCGGCGTTACGCTGTTCCAAATTTGTTAGAGCAAGAAAATTCCGTACGCAATGGCTACCGATCAGCAGAAGCCGATGTGTGTTTTCTGGTTTCTTTTTTTAGTTTTTCTTGAATATCACGAAAACTCTTCAGTTTTCACGATGTGAATTAACAAATTAAAGAGCGTAAAATACCCTACAAATACATGCTTTCATTTTTCTTCCAGTTTTAATATTTTCTCAGATAATGGCTCTAAACAAACTTTTGATTTCTAGTAATTTACAACCCCCCTAAGACTACCGAAATGGCATGTTACCTATCTGAAAAATAAACTTTTTCAGATGCGCTCTCATTAAAAAAAAATTTTAAAAAATCCTAGTTCTAACATTTTTAGTTTTTTTAAATTAATTTTTGAAATGTATCACTTCATTTGTGTACATCCTGTACATTCTTACGCAAAATATTGAATAATTAAGATACAATGAAACATCGGAAATCCGAACCCCAGGAATCCGAAATTTCGTATAATCTGAACATCTTTTTTTTCAATTTTCTGAAACATTTTTATTAAAAATGAAAGAAAATAACAATCACGAATCAGAAACAAAGTTGTTTATTCCTAACGTAAAAGAAACATTTGAATTGGTATTTAAGAAAGAATGCAGCACCTTAATTAGTAGAAACGAAATCATTTATCTTCTTTTGAGGTAAGGAACTAAACCTGCTTGGCTATGCAAATCGCAGCTCTTTCTGTACTCTTTTCACAGAGTACCCAAAGTCAATACTTTACTGCATATGATACTATTATCAAGAGTATTTTAACGAATTTCCCAGAGTCTGAACAGAGGTCAGCTCCAATTAGTTCAGATTCACGTGATTCTATTGTGCATGAGTACTGTGTATGTATGTTATAATTCTCTCTAAATGCAACCATTTAATATTTCATGAATATTCATCAATTTTTATTAATACCAGTGTTTTTATTTAATTTTTTTATCTATGAATTTATTTAACTGAATTAGATGATACATTCTATTTGGAACATCCAATGTTATTGCAATCTGTATTAGAATGTGAAGGACACCCGAGAAACTTTAGAGTGTCCAAGTGATTTTTGAATTTCAGATAACTTCTTATTTTGTTTTCATTACAGAGATTTAAATATCAAAAATTTTGTAATTCAGTGCATGGGTCATATATATATATTTATGCCAAGAGGTTTAACATTATTTCATTTAATAGACAAAACAATCTCTGCTCATTTGCAAGCTCTGCATTTTTACCATTTAAAATAGCTTTAACTGGCATTAGAAGTTGACTGTTGGCAGTGGCTGCGCATTTCACTGATTCCAAAACAGTAGATCTCGGCTTTGAGATTAAAGGATTGTGGTTACAAGATTTGATTTCATTGAAAATTTGCTATGTATGTAGGAATGATACATGTTAATTGTGTCATTGTGGGTCAAACATTCCCACATTAATGTGGCATGGAAGTTCAGAAAGTAAGGTGCAGAAACTTTATCTTGATTGAAGATAATGTGGGGAACTATTCAAAAGATATAGCTATAAAAACATGATTAAAAAGCTTGAATTCTTCCATCCACATGTAGATGGTGGAATATTTAAGAGCCTGTTATTGTGTTTTTTATAAGTTTTTTTTCTTTCCAATTTTGGAATTAAAAAAAAGGCCCCTTAAACATTACTTAGAAATGATCTGATTATATAAAGACGTAATATTTTATAATTGTTTGGAATTAATTTTCAATATTGCAGTCATAATGTATTTTTATTCATATGAATAATTTTGTACATATGAATTTATAAACACAATACATGTGTATTTTAAAACAGATTACCCTGAAGTTCCATGGGATAAAATCTTTGAAGTATACAACTCTACTGTCACACCAAGAAATAATAGAACGAGAAGAGGGTTTGGAAAGTAAACAACAAAATTTCAACAGAAAAAGAACTAAAATGTCCAATGGAAACAAGAAAAACACAAGCACAGATAAAGATGCAACTGAATACAAGAAAGATGCTTACATAAACTTTGTAAGGAAAGTTTCAAGATTTAAAACTTCTGCGCCAGCTATCATACAAACTTTTATAAGGAAAATGGAAAATAATATTCAGATTTCTTAAAAAATATCATTGACCAGTTTCTGTGGTAAGCAAAACTAGAGGCATACAAAACTCTGACAGTTAGCAAAAGGTAGTGGCTAACATTTTCTTAAAAGAGTATTTCAGTTCATAAAGTATTTTAAAACTGAATTCATATTTGTGAGATATATTTAAATATTTTCGAAAAGTTTCCTTATCTAAATGTGGTACAACTAGGATCTTTATCTGAATCTACTAAAACTCAATACTTGCAAATTTATGATGGAAAGAAAAGTTATTACAGAGAGACAATGTATAACATTTAAATTTCCATGAAACTGGCAATTCAAATGTTACAAGATGCAAATATTCAGATTTTTAATAACCAAGACTGCTTCATAATACAGATTTAAAAGTTTGTATTATAAATAAAATTTCTTTTCCTCACTCCAGACATTTGAGCCACAAGATTACAAAGTTATCTAATGATCTTAAGAAATTTAATTAAAGTAATGGTTTTTATCTCAGATTTAGACATAAGATGTCCAAATTTTTAAATAAATAGGCAAGAATATAAAGGGGGAAATAGCTATAATGTATTAATCAAATATTCATTTCTCCTTCAATTTCATCTTATTATTTTAAATATAAAAGTAGATAAAATGTAACATGTCATGCAAAGAAACAAATGGACAGAATTTCAGCAACTGGTTAAGTGCCATTACGAGATCCACCTACCAGAAAAGCTGTGCTTTTCATATGATTCAATTTATTTATTGTAGTTTTATCCAGCCAATAGTTTAATAGGTATGGTTGGAAGGGAAACAATAAGAAAGGAGATGTTCATATATGTTTTGTATCTGTGTAATAATTTCATAATAAAATATGTTTTAAAATTTAATATCGAGTTTTCCTTTTAAAAAACAAAACATACAACAATACATTCACTTTTTAACATATCAAAATTATGAAATTATGGTTTGAAAAGAAATTTGAGTGAGACTTTAAATTAATACTAAGTGAAATACAAGAGTTTTATGGGTAGAAATAAGAAACTGACAAGATATTGTTAATTGATAAAAAATATAGCTTTAAATAATAAAGAAATAATTAAATTAAAAATGAATCATCCTACTTCCCAATAAAATCTAGAAAAAAAATAATAAAATAAATTACTAATGTGAAAAGAAAAAAAAATTCTGACTAGACAAAACAACTTAAGTGCCCAAGGTAATATTTAGATTCATTTGGTGATTTCTTCATCTAGATCACAAATATTTATAATTTCATGGATGTTAAGAGGACAACATGGAGCTTTTAATTTATTTTATCTACAGATCCCTTAGATAATAAAAAGATGTAATATACTCGTATTTTTTTTTTTACTTATACAGACATGACACAGGCTTGGAACAAAAAAAGCTGAACTTCATAAATACGGAATCGTATCAAACATAAACACCGAGAAGCAAAATAATATGATTAATTGAACAATAAATGAATAAATTTATACAAAAAGTGCTTGGAATATTAAAAATATTGTAGAATTATTATTTAAAAGAAAATTAATGGGTGGAAAATGAATTACGTATAAAGTTTTGTTAAAAGAAAAACTATGATCAAAATTATCTCACTAAAAAATATGGCCATGTAAAAACGTTTTTTGATTATACATAATTATTACACTCAAAAAATGAGAAACAAAAGTCTAACAGTTCAAGCTTTCTTTTATGCTTCAGTCTGCTATTTTCCTTCATTTTCTAAATTTTGCTCTCTTTCTTTGATTGGGGGTTTTTCTTTATTTTTTTCTCATAGCTATTTTCTTACTATCAAGTTCCTCCTAGTAACATTTACCTGATGACCTTAAATTTTTGCACGTTACTATCAATAGCATCACACAAAAAATCTTTTTTCTAAAATATTCAAAAGCAGACTGCTTTTTGCTCAACATTTTGTATTTAACACTCTAAATTAAAGAATACGTTTCAATATGCATTCTTTCTGATCTTTTATCTATAAAATCTGAGATTAATTTGAATGTGTACACGGCACACAGTTTTCGTTTACGTGCTATTCACGTCTTTTGTGAGCCCAATTCCTCCCCTCCTCCAATGCATTACCAAAACTTTTAATGCAGATTTACATCGATCCCAAGAATGACAAAATTCGATACCGAAAACACCGAAATCCGCACAAATGTGTCATGTTTGTGTTGATAGACAAACGTTAAGGAACGAAAACTAACAAAAATGAAATCGAAATAACTAACAAAAATGAAGAAAAGAATGGTAAAAAGAACTCAAAAATAAAATGGCTTCCTTCACGGAGAACTAACGATCTTTTTTTTCACGAAATTCGGAATGAATTCTGATTGGATGGAACGAAAGACGATTGGACGAAACGATAAAGAAAAGAATACAACCTTCAGGCATTCCTCCCAATGTTAAACTTTGACTCCAAAGCGCCGATACATAACTCGGACGCTGAACGGCTTTCGGCAGGATTACGCAATATCTTATGAATTCGAAACTCTTTCGCTTTAGAGCCATACGCAAAATTTTCACACGCCATACAGTTTTTGTTTGTGTGAGCACCCCCTCCCCCTAATATATTAACAAAAATTTTAATGCAGATTTGCATCGATCCCAAAAATGATAAAATTCGATGCCGAAAAAACGGAAATCCGCGTTTCCGCGGAAATGTGTCATGTCTGAACTTATATTTATTCATTTTGCCTTAAAAGCAATTTTGCTTTCAGTTCTAAAAATCCAAAGTTCTACATCCAGAATTATATATATATATATAACGCTAACATATATGGAAAAGAGGTTGATTTCTCTCTTGCCGATGGCAGCAATCAGTTTTTTTACAAAACAGGTAGGCTCCTCTATGTTAGGCATAACTTCATAGTCATAGCCTGTTATTGTATTCGTTCTGGTGCAAAATAACTTTTTTCTTGAAAAAAAAAGTTTCAGATGAACTATTCCCAATATTTCTTACAATATAATGAAACTTTGGATGAAATTATTCAAAAGAGATCAGTTAAAAATGAAGCAGATGGGCTTGGGCAAGCCAGAGGACGTTTAAATCAACATGAAAATAGTTTAAGTCAGCAAAGATAAAATTTTGTCAATTTACAAATTGATATGATTGTGAACATGTTCATTGGCTACTTTTCTGTTATGCGCACACCACTTGGTGCCTTTTTTTTTTAGTCTTGGCAAATTTTCTCAAGTGCTGAATCGCCAATTTGGCTCCAGAAGTGTCACGAAAATCAAGGTATTCGTATAACTGAGCGCAGATGGTCTGCGTAGGAACAGCTATTATTCTAAAAAAGTTACTAAAAACATTACAAACAAAATTAAGTACTTACCAAGCATATCTGTTGGTACTTGGATATTACAGCTGTACATAGCACACATTAGTCTTTGTGGTTGAGCTTGGAAAGCCTTTTTGCAAGCTTCTTTAACTGTAGACATTATTTGTCCTATAAAAGGTCCAAAAGGAGTACTGTTAGAGCTACTGAGTATACTTGACCCGACACTCTCAGAATCACATTCTTTGGACAGTTTAGAAATATTCTTGCATGATATGCCATCATTCAGATCCATCCTACTCAGGCCTTTATCCACAATTTCATCATCTACAGCAGCAAAGGCCTCTTTTTCAAATGTCCAATCTTCAACAATAAAGCAAACACCCATCATAGGCTCATCACATAAAGGTCCACAAAGAGTAGCAAGTTGAAAACCACTAACAAAAGTACTGTCATAATTTAGATGAGGAGTTTCAGAGTCTGTTGGAGAATTAGTCCACACAGATGGACGTTTATAATTTGGTATTCTATTTAACAAAATATTTGGGCCACACCTTCTAGGTCCAAATGACCAAATCTGATCAACAGCTCCATCCCAGTCACTGCCTGCTGCAGTGAAGTGTTCAGCTAATTTATTTTTCAGTTCACTAAGCGCTGCAATAGTTTCAGGTGTTAAAATGTCATCACTTTCACCACTATTACGTGCATAATATACCTGATCTAAAATTTTTAGAAGAGAAGCATTTTCTTCCAGAAGTTTGGCGACTTCTGGTGGCAGAGGTTTTGCTCTAATTTTCAGGCATGATAATTTGTTAGGTGTTTTCATCGAAATGAAGCCATCACTATCTGTCTCATTTTCTAATGTTTCACCTTCTGCCTAAAATTGGAAGAGAAAATATGGATTTTTTAAAAAAGTGTGTACTGGTTTCACATTCTAAGACACTTTTAAAATACATAATTATTTTATACAGTTAAGCATGACAAGTATATATCAATTAAATACACATACGTGGAAACATTTTTTTATTTGGATAAAAATGTAAAAAAAGGAAAAAAACTGTTCATTACATTTTATTAATTTGATAAAAATATAATTAAAAAAACCTATCAGAAAAAGCTACCTAATGCATTTCATTAATTTAAATAATTTTTTAAAAAACTTCTACTTATCAAATTTCTTTGGAAAGAAAAAAAAAAAGTTTGACTTATTTAGGCACATAAAAAATCCTGATACAGCTTATCTAGACATTGTTTATTGATGTGAGAATTTACAGATATAACTGCAATGACCTGAAGTTTTTTGACATTTTTTTATTTGAACCTTTTATGAATACGGGGATAATAGCCTTTGAAGCTAAAAATCCCCAAAATAACTCAAATCCATTAATCAATAACTGCAATGAACACAGTACAAAAATAAATGCATGTAAAAATATGAGGAATGACATTAAATAGGATGAAATTACAATTTTAAAAATGATTTCTTTACTAATATACCAAAAACTACAATTCTTTTCATTATTTAAAACGGTAAAATTAATGAACTTATTTTACATATGCACAAAAAAAAAAAAAATTCTTACCTGGAGCTTCACAAAGAAAGGGGGGGAAATATAAAATAAAAAAATATTATCTGTGCACATATTGCACAATTTACTACACAAGACTTTTTATAAAGTGCAAAAAAGAGCAGTTTCAGGGTCCAGCTATTTGAAGAATGGCCGATTTCAAATAGGAACCTTTCATTTCAAAGATTTTTCAAACAAATACATTGATAAGGGTTTAATTATTGTTTTTCATTTGATTCTTTTGGCAATTTTTACACTTTAAAAATGCAATAAATCTGGATAGTAAACAATCCCTACACAGGTTGAAGTGTTTCACATTTTAACTTTTGTAATATGGATTAGATAAAATTCCAAATTGTCTTTTAAAACAGGAATATGATGAAGAAACAGGTAGTTCTTTCTCTCTTTGTCAAGTCTTCTGAATATCACATTTTTTGCCTTTTAACTGCTTGTGGAGTTAGCTATTCTTGTCTTTCAACATTAACACATAAATTTATACAAGTTTGTTAAAAAATGTCAAAATAAAGTGGGGTTGTCAATATAATGTGGACACTTTAACATTTGCATATTTTTTTGAATACCTCCTGAAAATCTGCATGAATTTTCTTAGAATTTCAAACATGCAAAGATTAAACTTGAACTCACATTTTACAGTGAAGATTCGATCATGAGAGTATTTAGGGGACCGACCAGAAAGTGATGGAAAAAAAAAAAATCAACTCACCCTGTTTCAAAGAAAGCTGATAACGAGATGAAAATTTCATCAATGGTTATGTTTGATGTGCATATATGAACTTGAATCTTCGAACAGTAATATTGAATTTTATAGAAGTTGATTATCCTGAATACTCGTGTATACTTATAAAGTTAAATACATAATTTAAATTACAGTTCGATGATTGCTGTTTGAAGATCAAAGTTTAAGAAATATCAGATTGTGCAAGAACCCTCATCATTTCGCTTCTCTTAGAATGCACCGAAAATCACCAAGTTGCAATACCGATATCTTTCTGAATACTAATAATATTGAACTGGAATTTTTATATAAGTTGCCCTATATATCCGGCTCTTAAAGTCATGAAAGTAAAACTACACTATATTTTGCACAAGAGTAGTAAAAAAATCATTTACTAAAAATACTCATATTTCCTTTAATGTTCAATGTATTTACTTCAAATTTTAATACAATGCTTCTCTAACATATTGTCAAGTATACAGTAAATATAATACAATGCTTCTCTAACATATTGTCAAGTATACAGTAAATATAATACAATGTTTCTCTAACATATTGTCAAGTATACAGTAAATATAATACAATTAAGGTTTTAAACCATGCAAGTTATAAGCAAAAAACATGCGAAAAAAATTGGGATTTTTTAAAGAAACCTTTATACTTCCCGAATATTTGTGCTATGTTTACAAAAATGCATGTAAATATTATGCACATCAAACATAACTATTGATGAAAGTTTCATCTCGTTATCAGCTTTCTTTGAAAAAGGATGAGTTGAAATTTTTTTTTGGTCTTCATCAGTTTCTGGTCAGTCCCCTAAATACTCTTATGATCAAATCTTCACTGTAAAATGCGAGTTCAAGCCTAATCTTTACATGTTGGAAATTCTAAGAATATCCCTGCAGATTTTCGAAAAATTATACAAATTTTAAAGTGTCCACATTATAATGACAACTCACTGTAATACTATGTTACAATGAGACAGAGGAATAAAACTATTCACAGGGTGATTAGAGATCCCACAAATCAGATGTGCAAGGGTGGGTGAAACTATAATGCGTAGTCACACAAATGTTGTACCAGTTTGAATAATTATGAATCAAATCAGTAGGTGCAGCATCTGCACCAACTGCGTGAGAAAGGTAAAAAATTAATTAGGCACACCTTTGTGATATGAATAAAGTTATAAATGAAAATGTAACTTGCATAAGAGCAATATATGTAACTCAACACAATATAAAAATGAATATCATATATGCCTGCTCAGAAAAAAAAAATTGAGAAGCTGGGGTTAGAGGTAAATGTATTTACCACACTAGGTCTAATAGCAAGTTTCAAAATAGAATCGCCATTTAATTTTAAAGAGAAATTTTGAAGTCAATTTTGAAATTGGCCAGTACATGAATTTTCTAAATGTCAATAATTATAATTATTCAGTGCAGACATCCATTTCCATCTAATTTGATCAAGTTAAATCTGTACAATTTATGAATGGGCTACAAAATTTATTCTTATTTTTAAATTGCTTTTAAATCTTCAGTCATTTTCAGATGACAATATAAATGGGAATAGTCCATTCTTATAGATGATGGTAGTTGTAAATACTCATAATAAGGTATTTAAAGCAACTGTGATGCACATGAAAATGGAAGGGGAATTGAGACAAAACACAAATATTCAATGAAATACAAATAAAAGGCTTGATAGCAAAATCTGTAATCTGCAACGTCAATAACAACTTTCAGTGATAAAAGACATGTAATTGAATATAGTGTACACCACTCCCATTTAAGCATACAATATCAGAAATATCATTTGATTACTATTTAATTTCATCTCAAGAGGAAATAAATAAACCATGACTTTTAGGTAAATTTTTTCCTTTTATTAATAACTACTGGTACGTTCACAGCGTGGCCCATGGAATCAGGACTTCAACAAAATGAAAAAAAAAAAAAAAAAAAACCCACAATGATATGAAAAAGTTTTGAAAACAAAACATACACATTATTGATTTCTGACTTCGATGTCATGAAAGATAATTTACTCTATCTTTTGCATATGTGCAGTTAAAAAGTATTTACTACAAATATTGATATTTCCTCAAATATTAAGGCTAATTTACTTCAAATTTTAATATAATGCTTCTCTAACATATTGTTGAGTATTCTGCAAGTTTCGCAAAATTTGAAGTTAAACTCTGCCTGTTATAAGTAAAAAACATATGAAAAATTTGGGATGTTTTAAAGAAATCATTATATCTTCTCGAATATTCATCATATTTTTATGAAAATGCATGAAAGCAACGTGCATAAGAAGCAAGACAATTGACGAAAGTTTCAAAACATTATCAGCTTCTTGGGAAACAGGGCGAGCCCAAGTAATTTTCATCTTAATCAATTTGTGGACGATTCCCTGAATATTCCTGTGGAAAAATCTCCACTGTAAAAGGTGAGTTTCCAAGATTGTACATCCATGATTCTCCACAACTGATTGTGAACCATTGTATTCAAATTAACTCCAAATATTTTGATTTTTACCAATCTTACAATACTTTTGGCCTGTAATGTATTTAGAGCACATAAATATAATTTAAGATAAGGTGTATGAAAATGAATGAAGGAGAAATGCTCACAGTTGCTTGCATTCAAACAACTGACACAGAGGAATCCCCCCCCCCATCTATAAAAATTAACATAACCGCAAATTATAAAGCAAAATTATGGGATTAATACCACTCCACTTAGAAACAAGAGAATTTTGAAGTTGAAGACTAATACACAACAATTCTGAGACTTGCTTAATTATATTGATAATTCTAAAAAAAATTGAAAATTAACAGGAGCAATTACTGATTTATTGTTAAAATAGCACATAAAAATCACTAAATTTAAATTTGTATTATATTTTGAGAGTATTTTAATTTCATAACGGGCTCATAAATGTGTAGCCACATTACAACAATAAAAAAACTTTTCTTATAGATAAAAAAAAGAAACAGAAGTTGCTTTGATGTATAGAATAATCAAATAAAAGAAAGATTTTTCTAATGACAGTATATAACTATTTTGATCATAGGAAGGTAGAGATAATCAGATACATGGTCAATTTTGAAACTCCTCAACTAAACTGTATCACTGGTCATTATTATTTCAATGGAACTTAAATTATTAATGTTAAAATATGGACAACAGTTATTTCAAATTCATTTTCAAAGGGAGGAGGAATGCACCATAATTTGATTTCCTTTTCCTTTAAAAATCAATTTTGATTTACAGGTAAAGATATCAAATATAGAACTATTTTGATCACTTCTAAACAAGTTTTCCCAGAAGAAACAAGAAAATTAATAACAACATAAAAGAGAATGTTAACAAATAAATAGAAAAAAATTAATGAAATATTTTCAGATTTCAAAAATTTTTACAATATACAGGCATTCAATTTGTTAATAATAAAGTATATTTCCTCCCGGTTCAAATACATAAAGAATTACCTTTGAAACTTTCTTCTGCTGATTCTTTTCTTCAATAACCTCGTTTACCATATCAATCTTTGGAGGAGGAATAATTGTTTCACGAAATGGAACAATGGGAGCAGAAACATTTATATCAATTTTTGCGAACCTTAAAAGAGAAAATGATTACAGAAAAATAGGTCAAAAGATTAAATAAATGTACTATAAAAATGATTAAAACCAAATTATAACAATAAATTTATGATGCAATATCTGTAGATATGCTAATGGGCAATAACAAGTAACATCATATCCTGTAGAGTTCTTCAACTCTTCTGATTTGTCAGGAGTACCTTCCAACAAGCTGAGATTTAAAGTCGATGTGCAGTACTATTCATACGTAATCTCGATGTACTGAGACTTCGCATTGGCTCACAGTTACAAATTACACAACTAGGTACAAATGTTGTGCGAACTACTGTTATGACTGGCACAGCAGGAGGGGAGAGTATTTTAATTCCACACATTCTGATAATACCGAAGGATTTACCATCCAAGTTTAAAAGGTAACAATTGCCTTTAAAATTAGCATTTGACTGGCACTCAAAGGGACAGGCTAACATTTGGAAAAACAGTATTTTTCCCATGGGCAACTATATATGGCGTGTTCATGTGTGTCCAGCCACAAAACTTCTACAACCGTGCAAAAAACGAAAAACAAAACTCATAGTGTACAAAAGTGTGTTAGCATAGATAAACAAATTACCTAACTATAACAGCTGACACTCCGCTTAGTCGTTCAATTATGTATTATCATCCGTCAAAACTTTTAATTTCCCCTTTCAACATGTAATGAAACATTTACCTTCGTGAATTAGAAAAATTTAATAATTCAAATTCTTCACGCACGAAGTCGCGGGTAACAGCTAGTATATTAATAAATATTTTAGACTAGTTTTGAATTCAAAAAAAAAAAAAATATATATATATATATAATGGAAAATTAAATGCTAGACACAATTTTAAACACATTTATATACCTTTCTTTAAGATCTTCAACACAGCGTTGCAAATGAACTTCCCCAGAAGATACAAGAACATGCTCTCCTGTTTCTTGTACAAATACTTGAACACAAGGATCAGCCTGATTCAAAAGACGCAAGCCTTTTACAAGAGAAGACATTTCCTCTGAAATGAACAATAAATTATTAAAAAAAAGAAAAAAAAAGCTACATCATATTTTTAAAAATTAGTATTAAAGATTAATACTACAATATAAATAAATAATATAGTTTACAGAATACATACTAGGATGACATGGTTCCAATGCAACTCTTAATATTGGAACAGTAGAGGAATACAAATCAATGAAACTAGGACACGCTATTGTGCTGGATAAAGTTGCTGATTTAAGAACATGATCTTGCAAGCCACCAATTCCTGCATAAAAAAAATAAAATATACAATTAAAAAGCAATAATTATTTAATGAAAAGTAATCCACTCATTTTTCATATGGTAAGTTTGAGATAAAAATTTAAAAAAGACAGAAAAGTATTACGACACAAATGAATTGATAAATTAGGATAGGAAAAAAATTAGGTTTTTACAAATATAGACACACTGCATACTTTTTAAAATTTTTGAAAACAGCTCAGTACAAATGGCGGATTTCGGCAATATGAGGCCACAGGAGCAAAATTGTTTCGAGGCCCCTCGTCCTACCTAATGTCATAAATTTACCGTTGACTTAACACAGTGATGCATGTCAAATAGATTTTGAGGCTCCCCCAAAGTCTTGAGATATGAAGTGCGAGCCTCTAGCACCTGTGTGAAAATCAGCCAATGCTCAGTTCTAATATAAGTAGTATTATAATTGAATATCTACTCCATGATATACAAATTCCTTCTACTATTTTATCAAATGAAACATTCTATTTTGGGAATGTTTTAGTTTATTAATTCAGAAAAAAAGAATATATCTGAAATGTTTTAGTGTTACACATGATTTTTGGTCATTATATCTTTCAGGTTCACTAATTTTTTAGGCATAAAAGAAATAAGATATTGTAATAGATGTAATTATCCGCCAGATGGCGCTACCACGTTCTCTCTATGCAGTTGATTCTCTGACAGTGTGTGAGAAGTAAGACACGAGAAGAGATCCAGTATTGTTGAACCAGAAAAATGTTTTCTTGTCTTTTCTATGGAAAATGTAATTAATCATTTAGCCTTAATTAAAGTAAATTAATCAACTTTTGTTGCGAATAAATTAAATCTCTCCTCTTTTTATCGACAGCATCAGCAAGACTATAATTTTTCGAATCTTGTTGGTTCTAGTTGGTCAGCATTGAGATTGACACTAACTGGAATGATATGCTGATTCAAATCACTGATTGATCCCAATCAGCATGTCATTGAAGAAGATGTAAATTTCTCAATTGCCACACATATATAAAGGTGCGATGCTAGTTTTCTTTCTCACTGGTTGTCTCTCTGTCTCCTCCTTCCTCATTCCGGAGATGTCAAGATGTGCATGTGTCACGACCTGTTATGAGATATGTTAAGTATTGTTGTTTGTCTTGTGTTATGGTTACGAGGGGTATCCATGTGCCGTAATAAATGTCAAGTTAAAATTTAAACTGTCTCCATCGTCATTTGTGTGGATCTCTATCTTCATGAAAAATTAAATTTATCAATTCAGGTTAATTTTTCACAAGAACTTTCATGGAGCCCTCTTCATTTCTTCTGGAAATACTTTTCTGTAGATTAAAATAATGACCCACGCAGTAACCCTTAAAATGGAGTACAGCCATTATAATATTATTTTGTAAATGCTATACTTTTAAATAAATTTACTAGAAGAACATACAATTAATACTGATTAGTTAGCATTACAATGAAAAAATTATGAAATGTAAGCTTGCACCAGTAATGACTTGATTGTTGCAAAAAATCAACAAACAAAAAAAAAATATCAGCAGTTATTAACTATCAATTTTTAAATCTTCTCATGCCTTTTTCTTTTTATTGTTTTTTCACATACTGTTGCTTAACACAACACAAAACAAACAAACAGAAAAAATAAAGAAGGCAAAAGATATTAAATTTAAATTTACAATGAATACAGCAGAGTCAATTTTTATCACTCAATTTTCTTGTGAAAAGATGGTGTAATAAAGTAATAAATTACCAATAATATTTCCAGCTGGAACTTCATTAAGCTCTATCAATTCTTTGCCCATAAGTAGGTAAAGGCTTTTGATCGTAGCTAAGGTTATGTGCTGCTCTGGATGAAGGTCATGAACAGTTAATTCTGTGGAAATAGGCGCATCCTGAGAAAAGAATTGCAAAATAATAATAAGTCTTCATAAATAAAATCAATCCTAATAACTTATCAGAAATGTAAGGAGATAAAAATTTTATTTCTATTCAATAAAATTTAGTGACAAAGATTTGTAAAAGACTTTTAAAGATGCAATATATTTTACAGTTAACAATGTTTGAGTAGTGATTAAAAATATGAGTAACTATATTTCACAATCTCTTTCGAAACAACAAACACAGAAAAAAATATTTCAGTTTTATTTTGTAGAAAAATTCACACACCATCAGTACAAAAGGAATAAAGAGAGAGACAGGTAATAATAACGAAAAAAAACACAGTCTTGATTACAAGCAGAATATAAACATTAATAACAAATCAGAAGTTCTTTTGAATGGTGTATGAATCTGTTAACAACCTTGCAGACTGACTAAGAATATAGTATATGTTAAGTCTGTCTAAAGTAAAATATTAGCAAAATTACACAACTGTTTAAAACATAAGTTATCTAATTTTCTGTTTCTTTCCACGAGATTTAATGGGGGAAGAAAAACTCCAATCTTGACCAAATTTTAAGTTTATGAAAATTTGAATTAAATTTTTAAAAATTCTGAATTTAACTTTTTACAAGCCTTCACTTAAATGTAAAAGCATATAATTAATATACTTTATAAAAACTAATATTAAATGGGGGAGGATACTATAAACTTAATTATTATAAATCAATTGTTTCAAGAAAAATGCAAATGAATGCTTTTTTCATGATTCTGAGAGAATGTGAGGGCCAAAATGTCTTTTATTTTAGAACTATTTCATAATTTTATGTAATTAGAAGGGTTTGTGTCCCATTTTGCATAGAAATCATCAATAAAAGTGGAAAAGAGTCTAAGAAATTTTGAAAATCCCTGTTACTTAGTTTTAAAACAAAGTACACTTCCAAAATTACGCAGCTATGTCAATATCCAACAATGAAGATTGATATTTTTGATTTATATTTAACTAGCTGATAACCCAGCATTGCTCAGGATCCATATTTTTTCATATGCCACCCACCCCCATAAATATTACCACTAACCTTCTGCAACAAACATAAATCTCCTTTGAATCCTTGTTGAAATAAAACTTTCAATTCTAGATTTTTATTACCTTAAAACAGTATGGTTTGAATGAAAACACAAAAAGTTTGGAAAAAGAAAATTTATTCTAAACTTTTAAACAATATGCCATATAATAAATAATGCAGAATTTTCCTGACATTGCTGATTAGAACTTAAAAATATCTTTAGAAAAGTAAAATCTTAATAAAAATGTATGTTGCAAAATAAAAACAGTGAAAGAGAGAAAAATGAAAGAAAATTATTTTTCTCCTGATGTTTATAAATTAAAACACGGCTGCATAATTTTTTGTCTCGTATGCAGAAACTCATTTGCAAAAGAAAAAATAAAACTTTTTATTCAAGCCAACTTCCTTTGATAGTGATTAAAAAGAATAATATACAAAGAGAAATAAATAAAAAAATGCAAGAACTGATTAGACCAGAAGCATAACTTTTCTTCTTGCGTGCATTTGAATGATAAGGGGGAAAAAAGAAAATAACAAAAATTTCCTGAATTTACCACTTAAAATTAAAAATCTAATTTGAATTTTTTAAAAAATTACAGAATTAGCTCCATCTTGTGCAAATCCATCACTGTGCCAAATTTGGTCGCATTAAGTCAAATGGTCAGGGGATGCATAAAAAAAAAAGATTTTTATATATATATATATATATATAGATTAAGGATTTTAAGTTTGTGAAGAATTTCTTTTACTTATTCTTATTTTATTGACCAAATACGCATTAAAAAGCATTTTACAAATGAAGTCAAATAAATAAAATCATCAATGGAAATTGTAACCAGAAAATTTGCACACTTATTATTTAAGACGAGGAGAAGATACCTGTGAACTTTTTGAAGTCCAAAAGTCAGTAAATTAGAAATTAACTGAAACCGTTTTTCCGCAGTAACTTCAGAGCAATTTGTCTCACAAAAATATTTTTATACCATCTAAAAGTTTAAATTTTTATTTTTTCACTAGCTGTTACCCGCGACTTCGTGCGCAAAGAATTTGAATTATTCTCTTTTTTTAATTCACGAATGTAAATGTTTTGTTGCATTTTGAAAGGGGAAAGGAAAAGTTCTGACGGTTGATAATACTTAATTGGATGGCTGACAGGAGTGTACTGTACATGTATGCTGATATAGTTATGTAAATTGTTTATCTATGATGATATACTTTTGTATACCACGTTATTTGCACGGATGTAGAGGTTGTGTGTGCTGTACACACGTGAACAGGCCGCATATAGTTGCCCATGGGAAAAATATGGTTTACCCAAATGTACGCCTGCCACTTTCAGTGTCTGGCCCTGAGCCTCGCAAATGATAATTTTACAGAGATTTGTTACCTTTTGAACTGTGATGATAAATCCTTCGGTGTTATCGGAAGGCGTGGAATTAAAACTCTCTCTCTTCTCCCTATATCAGTCATAACAGTAGCTTTCACGACGTTTGTACCTAGGTGTGCAATTTTTAACTGTGTGCCATTGCACAGTCTCGGTATATGGAGGTTACGTATTAGTAGTACTGGCACACCGACAATCATTCTAGGCTTATCGGAAGGTGCCCCTGACAGTTAACACTGGCAAAAGCCCGCGCGCGAAACAGTAATTTGGCTTGAATTTATTTCTATAAGAATAAAAAGTATTGTTAGAAATTACGTTAAAAAATATTTTTAAACCTTTATAGCAATCGGAGAAAACATTTCATCGCAATGGAATTAATAGCATTAAAAAGATCATTTTCTGGTCTTTAAAATGGCATAAAAATAATTGTTGTCTAATAAAGATTTCAGAAGTTATTGGCAAAAAACGTCTAAGCATTAGGCTTAAAAGCGGCTAATCTTCGTTATTTAATTAAATATCTTAAGAACTAATTAACTCTGAAAGTTGAAAATAACACCTTTGACCTAAAAATATGCTCTAGAATGCCGTGTGTAAATTTCACGTCGCTACCGTTCACCGTTTAGGAGGAGTTCTTGTGACCGACCGCTCGACCGACAGACAGACAGATACTTGTAAATTCTGCCTTATTTTACGGATACTTATAAATATAAGCAAAATTTTCAGAAATAAAGGTAAATTAGTTCAAAGTCTAACCATTTCCTAGCAACTGAGTAGCTATAAATTTGCGTTATTTCAAAATCGTCTGCACGTAAAATTTAAAAAATTTATAAAAATTGAATGAAAAATGTCACAGAAATAAAATTGATATAATTGAAAAGGCAAAATTTTTATCTTTAAGATGGTATAAAAATAATTTGTATCAGACAATTTGTTCCGAAGTTACAGAGGAAAGAAGAATTACGTGATATTTGACTTTAAAAATAATTTATTCCACATGTTTTCGCATTCCTGAAGGATCACGTGACAGTCGATTGAAAAATAAAATATTCTTCATCGAGAATCGCCGAATCAATGGGCTTTGTTAATTATTTAATTGTTGTCTGAACTTTTAAAAATTAATAACAATCGAAAGAAAAATGTTACAGAAATGAAATTGGTATCATTGAAAAGGTAAAAATTTGAACTTTAAGATGGTATAAAAATATGTTTTGTCAGACAATTTGCTCCGAAGTTACTGCGGAAAAACGGTTTCGGTTAATTTCTAATTAACTGCCCGTTTAATTAACTTTTGGACTTAAAAAAGTTCATAAGTGTCTTCCCCTTGTCTTAAATAATAAGTGTACAAAATCTGGTTGAAAACCGTCCATTGGTTTAGGAGGAGATGTGGAACATAGCCACATACCCACATACATACCCACATATATACCCACATACATACTCACATACCCACAATGACTTTTATTTATATTAAGATTGATACCAATTTTATACCTGTGTAATGTTACTTTCAACTTTTATTAATTTTTCAAAATTCAATAAATAGTTGATTACATGCAGATTATTTCGAAATAAAGCAAAATTATAGATATGCCATTGCTAGGCAACAGTTCAAGTTTGATATAAAATTAGATATTAAAAACCAGTGCAAGATATTTCAACATTTTTAAATAAATAGCACTTTTTAAATAATGGCACTGACTGTGCATTAGTTAAATAATATTTACAAACAATTTCAAATAAATGAAAGTCAACATTTTGCAGGAAAGTAATAAATTATATACTAGATTAAGGAATATCATATATTTATTTATTAATAAACAATCTAGTAAGTCTCATATTAAGTTTTTTCTACTCTCTTCTCTTCTGAGCATCTTACTGCTTTGTCTTTTTATTTTTTTTATATTCCCACTTTTTCTAAAAATAAATTTAGCTGTTAAAATGTTTTTTAAACATTATTTAAACTTTAATATTATATATATTCTATACGAATTATTTACCTTAATTCTTTTCGAGAATATAATTTCAATTTTAATTTTTAAAAAATACAAAAGAACATCATTAAATTTCATAAAAAATATCTACGAAAGAACTTTTAATTGATATTATTTTTATTTATCAAACTGTATCATGATTTCTGACATTTTGTCTCTTTCATGGACAATGCCATCCCCTCTCTGGACATGCTGTGCCCACGGAGGAGACAAAAAACCAAGTTTTGAATTTTAAGTGCTTTGATTTTTAGTACTACTAAAATGGTACACTTATTTTTATCCCATCTAAAGTTTGTATTATAATTACAAATTAGCTTTTTCTTAATTTATTTATGATGACCATGGAGTGGACTCTGAGAACTTTTCCAAACTCTAAATGGAAGTAATAAATTGAAATATATTCAATAAATTCACAATAGAAAGAAAAATTTTTCTTAAAGAACAAAATGGCTGCCTTTCTTCTAAACACTTTCATGATAATTTGACATGTGCTGCCAATTATGATATTTTTTAAAAAATTATTTTCTGTGTCCATAGAGTGAGACGTATTGACTAGTGACAAAATATAAAAATTAATTTCTAAGTAAAAATATTTTAAAAGAATATGTCAGGTTAGATCTTAACTAGAGATTTTAAACTAAGTTAATACTGAAAAAAATGCAATTTAAAAAAAAAAATTGCTTAAGAGTTAATAAAAATTATTTTGAATTTCATGTGTAGGGATGTACACAGAGGGACTTCCCTTCATTGGAAAATGAGAGTTAAATAGTAAAACTATTTTAGTAGAAACATATTTTATAGCTTTCTTAAAATTTAAATTATACATATTGTTACAAACATGGAAAGTCGCTTCCCAGCAATGTGAGTCTTATGGTTGGGAAGAGAGTTTGACAGAGGTAAGTATGATATGAAGGGCAGCAGCCATGTGTGGACCCCTGCCCTTGGCGACGAAATATGGGATCTCAAAAGTGCTGGAATCTTCTCGATATCTCTATTAGGAGAGGAGATGCACTTGAATGTACTAGATGATTCCATGTGACGCCATGGCCCGCCGGAGGAGACTATATAAGGAGAACGCTTGGATGGCAGGGGAAGGTTGATCGACTGGGATCGCGAACGTCTTTGGAGTTCTATCCGCTGCGCAAGCTAGTAAGCTGTTAGAAGCTGAGCAGTATTGAGTATTAGTAGTGTTGATCCAATGGGAACGACTTTAGAGTTTCGTCTGCAGTGCGAGCTAGGAAGCTGGTGAGCTGAGCGCTATTGAAAGTGCTGTTATTGTTGTTATTAGTTATTTGCTGACTGTTTGTGTTGCTAAATCTCAAAGTGTTGAACTGTTATTACCTGTGAATTGTTCTCTGTTTACGTTGCTAATTTGTGCAAGAACTATTGTTTCCTGTACCTGTGCTATGTATTTTCCTGCATATTTTGGAATAAACCTTCATTCTCCATTATCCTGTGTGTTGGACTGTTTACACCATACACCCACAGAAAGATTTTTGTAACAATATGAATAAAAATATTAGGACATTTGTTGCACTTTCTAATATTTATCACCACAGGACTGTAAAAAAAACTTTTCATAAGAATGACCCTAAAATGGTTTTTGTGTAGTAATATTTTCAACAAAAGTAGTTGCAGAGCAATGAAGGGTATTTCAGCTAGTTATACAATAAAGAAGATACTAGAAGTAAATCAAGAAATATTAGAAAATTAGAAAAAAAAAAAAAAAACCCATCCACATTCAAGAATCCCACAGTCACATTCAGGATCAGCAGCTGCAGTTTCACTGTAGTAAAAATAATATAAAATGGTTTATACTAATATCTGAGTGCTGGAGGTTTCATAATGAATAAGAAAACCAGATCCCTGTATTTCAGGGGAGAAATTGGGATGACAAATTAAATTTCCTAATTTTTATACCAACACTCTTATTCTGATGTATTAAACAACTAAAATAAATAAATCAGCTAGTCTATTTACAGAAATTAACTTTCATTTGATGATTAACACATCAAATTCTAAAATTACAAATAACTTGTAGAAATCATCTACAATAGTTAACTCAATTGCATCATGCTGTGAAGCAAACCTAATGCCACTCTTCTGTGGGCTTAACCATATTTCATCGAATTTGTAATTACCAGTTATAATAGCCACTCCACAACATGTAATGTTCAACTGCCATTTAGCATTTTTAGAGCTCAGAATCACTTTTAATCAATGGCAAAAAGTTGATTTCCATAATAAAAACTGTAAAATTAACCAACCCTATCTCAATTACAATAAGAAAGACTTTTGATGCTCATTTAAAAAATTTTTTTGACCACATTTTAAATTAGTTCACGCCTTTGCTTAAATATATTTCAGATAACAAGGTGGCTACAGAAACTGTGAAAAACATTTCCCTGACTTTTCCTTGATTTGCCTGACTAAACTTACAACATTTCTCTGATTTACAACTACTAATTATATTAGTTTCCTGGCTTTCTCCCTATTCAGAATCACTGTATGTATACAATATACATTATTAAAAACACTTTTACCAGTTATTTAATATGAAAATATTTATTTTTATGCAATTTAATTTTAAAAAAATAGAATGAACACCATAAAAAACTATTAAAACAGTATATTTACATTTCTTATACGTAAAAAATACTGGAAATTTTAACAACATATTTTGCTTCTAAAACTGCACAAGAATTAATAGAATCATTAAAACTACTCTTTGCAACACAAGTTAAATTATATTAACAGTACAGGTTATTATGATCTTTGCTCAAAACTTTAAAACAATTTAAAAACTAATTAGTGCTCTTTGCATGAGTACCAGAATAACATGTTGCAGCATAAATATAAAAATAATATAATTATATGTACCTAATAATGTATATTTTAGCAAAGATTTAAACAAGAGAAACTGCCAAAATATTACTTCAAATCTTTATTCTTTAACAAATCATAAGAAATTAATTGCTCTAATAAAAAACTTGTGCTTTAATAAATGAATATAAGTTTTTTTTAATTCCATTTATTATTACAAATAATGCTAGACATAAGATAATAATTTACAGATAATAACTCAAGGAATAAATAACTATTAATTTTCCTGTTTTTTAGATATTTTTATGAATTTCCCCGACTTTTCCAGATCGATAAAATTGCCTGCCTTTTCCCTGATTTCCTGGTTCTGTCGTCACCCTGGATTAATTTGCTTTCAATAATTAGTGGCTGAATTTCTTTGCTAAAAAGAAATAAGTTAACACAAAAGTAATGATCTGATTTTATTTGATCAAAAAGTAAACATAATCCTTACCATTTTTAAGGCTTTTGCAGGATCATGCTTTGGTCCTAACACATATAACTGCTGACCTTTATAAACTGTGCCACTGTAGACTCGAGCAAAGGCAATAAAAGCAGTATCATCTTCAGAATTGTTTTCAACATTACTAGGTTCTGCGTTAGAAAATAATCAAAAATAAAGGAACAATAGACATACAAAAAGAAGCAATAAAATGACACACATTACTGCATGATTTTACATGAAAAATAAGAGAAAATTTTAAGAAAAATTCACTTCTGCTGTCAACTTCCCTTTTCTCAACTAATACAAAGACAAAACTGGTGAATAAGGTACCAGTGAATAGAATTTTTTACCGGCTTTTGATAGCATACTCAGTTTACATTAAAATACCATATTTATTTAAAATTTAAGTTAAATGAGAAATTAGAACATCACAGATATTGTGGTGAATTGATAATATAGTAATAAATAAACTGAAGGATACAAATGTGCATCCTCAAGGTATGTTTCTTGACTGCTACTTAATTGCATTTTTTTAGACCAATGAGCAGAGCTGGATTTATAAATTTCTACGCTATAGACCAAAATACTCAATTCTGCATCCCTTCCTCTGATGCTTTCAACACAGTGATAGAGACAGGCAACATAAATGTGCCGTCAGTTTATTTAATGCATATGGATGTGCTTAAAAAATAGTACTTTATATGACCTTTTCAAAATAATACTGAAATTTGTAAAAAATTTATAGTAATTTAATTTATATTTGTGCCTTAGGCCATGGCCTAGGTTGGCCTAATGGGAAATCTGGCCTGGCCAGGGAGAGCTTTGGTATGCATGAGTTAAATACAGCAGTTATGCAGTCTATTAATGGCATTTTGAAAATGACCTATTAATACTAAAATCTACTATTTTCCATGAAAAAGTTTCCTGTTGTCATTTTAATAAATGCAATAGACATACATGTAATTAAAAAAATGCAATGATAATTTAAAATTACATGTTAAAATTTCTTGGTATACACAGAAGAATGCAAGTAATAGCAATATTTCGATTCTGTTATAATTGGATGTGTTTATATCTTACAAAAAATAGATATATTATATAGTTCAGTTTAGATGCCACAAAATGATAAGAAATAATTTTAAAAATAAGAGAGTCATTTATTTAAATGACTGAATATTTTATTCTTAATGTATTTAACAAATAACAATATGTATAATTAGATCATAAACTGTTAATAAAAGTTTATGTGCTAAAAAATGTTTGAAAAGTATGCTATATATATACCTTCTTTGGTGGAATTTGAAATTTCAGCAACAGTTGTTTGAGAGTCAGGTGCTGACTGTTTAATTTTATTTCTTTCTGCATGC
This sequence comes from Araneus ventricosus, assembly GCA_013235015.1. Taxonomy (NCBI): domain Eukaryota; kingdom Metazoa; phylum Arthropoda; class Arachnida; order Araneae; family Araneidae; genus Araneus; species Araneus ventricosus. The sequence goes on along the minus strand of BGPR01001218.1, from coordinate 26,412 downwards.
CTCTCTCTAGCTTTTTCTCTTCGTTCAGCTATTTCTTCAGCAGTCAAAGGTCTAAAAGAGATTTAATACATGAAAGAAAATAGTACCTAGTTATTATTATTTTTTAAAATTACATACTATCTCATGAATATATGCTTTTACAAATTAACAGTTCCAGAAAGAAATTTTTATATAAATTTTATTTTAATAGATAGCACTTTTTTTCAAACAGTAATTTAATACCTTAAGTACAATAAATGTCTTAAAACTGAATATTAGAAAAATATGTAAGATTCACCTTTTGCGATTAAGAGGATTTTCACAGTTAACAAGAATCAGTAAATTGAAAAATCCACTAATTTATCAAAGAGAATGCTTATAGAAAATTTTAAACTAAAGTTACCAGTTTTTAAATAATTCAAGCAAAAAAAGAAGCAAAAGAAAGTCACATATTTTTATGGTTAAAAAGATATTCTTAAACAAATACTTTTGTCTATTTTCAGGCAGCATTCTTTTTTCAGTAGGAAACATTTTGGAAATGCAGACAATTACAGGGGCATCTTTATCAGGAGAGCATTTCAAAAAATCTAAAAAAAATAATAAAAAAAATGTTTCATTATTGAGCCTTACTTTTCACAGTTCATATTCCATTTGTAAATGAATATTTTAGATAAAAGTTAAATTATTATTATTATATTAAACACAAAGATAATATACACAAAAGCATGGAAATTTTTGTTAAAATTACCTGATTTTAATTTACGAGTTTCCTGAGGCAGTGCATCAAATTTTATAGAACTAGAACACATTAAACTTTCAACCTTCTCTTCACTTAACTGAAGAGCGCTTGGGACAAAGTTACATACCATTTCTAAAAGGAGAAATAATCATCATGAAATAATGTGTTTACAAAATAAGGTCCAAAGATCAAACTCCTTACAGAATATAAAGAAAAGTTTTTCAGTCAAAATTTTAAAAAACAAAATACTCATACATACAAATAAAAGCATTAAAGTAAATGAGAAATGAAGCTTCTAGATTAAAAGTATGAGAAAGCATTGGCATGGAAAAATGATTTAACAATCAAACAATGGAAACTTGAATTCTTTATATACCTAAAACTGAATCAGACAATGGTAGCCACTGTGCAAAAATTGCCTGAAGTTTGACTTTAGGATCTTTATGATTAGCATCTCTAGGAGGAATTTTTAAATTCAGTGATTTAATTATTTTTTCCACCATGACATTGTCTCTAAAGGGTAAAAGAAAAAAAAAATAAAATGAAAATTATCACACAACATCAAAATAAATCTCAATTGAGTATAAATTAAAACAAAATGAGTACATTTTGGTACCTTAACAAATAAATATCATAAATTCAATACTCAAAATTTTAGATTAATAACTTTTTACAAAAGATTAAATAAATAAATTTTAAAAAAATGAATTTCCTATCAAAGTTAAATTCATTTGCAATAACAATTTTGTACCATATAACTGAAAAGTTAAAAAAGAGCTCCCCCAATATTATTTAATTCCTCATTAAAATACATCATTTTTACTTTCTCGTATACGAAGTATACAAAGAGAAAGTATTGTAATCGTCAAAAAATTCGAACTCGAGAATATGACGAATCTCCACGTTTTAGACCTCCCTGAGTCCGAAAAACACAATTTTGGAATTATGTCTGTCTGTGTGTGTGTCTGTATGTGTGTCTGTCTGTGAACACGATAACTCGAAAACTATTAGAGCTACGGGGATGAAATTTGGTATGTGGTCTTTAAACATAATTTGTAGGTTTCTATCAAATTTTGGACAAAATCCGTCAACGGGAAGTCTGTCTGTCTGTATGTTCGGGGTCATGCGAACGCTATAACTCAAAAACTTGAAAAGCCAGATGGATAAAATTTTGTACACAGTTTTATCGTCATGAATGTAGGTCAGTATAAAATTTTGGGCCAAATCCGTCAAAGGGTTGACTGTCTGTCGGTCTGTATAATCGCATACTTGTTCAGTTTTGAAACTAACTCCCTGCGCATGCCTACTAGTGGTAATGCCTGTGCAAGGAAGGGACGCTCCGAAACTTGGCAGTTTGCCAAAAACAAATTCTGGAGTGATTTTGTAAGGAAGCAAACATTTAGGGAGTCTCGCCAGGTCCTGTTGCGCGAAAGAATGAGCAGAGGATTTGAATTTGTTTTGATCCTTCAAACCACGCGTGGTTCCAACTTTGGTTTACTTGCGACGGAAGTTTATTTGACGTCTTTTATTATTCTAGTTTTCTCTACATGTGTTAGGAGTATACGAGAAAGTTTAGGGGAGACCACTCCCGCTGGTTTTTTTGGTAAGCATTTTCCACTCGAGTAGTAGCAGAAATATAACGATTGAATATTCAGATAGTACTGAATTGATTAACAATTTTATTTTTTTCAGGCAGGAAGATTTTATTTAAAGTCTCTATACAACAATTAGCATAATTGCACACATGCATTCACAAATCAGATATTTTAATAACATTTTGAAATGAAATTCCATACTGCATGTAAATTTCTTTACAACTAAACAGCATTCATAAAATACTTTTTCTACTTTTACTTTTATTGTTTTAAAAAATATATTAACAAATTGAAAAATATTTCATTCTTGGCAATCCATATTTAAATATTTAAAACAAAGAGTTACATTTAACTAAAGTTTACCCATAAGTATTTATTAGACTGAATATTAAGCTAAAAATTATACAGTGTAAAGAAATATTACCTCTGTATCAAAACTGAGTCATAGACAGACCAAATATTTTCTAAGATAAACTGCACAAATAATGGTCTCTTAGCTTTTGCCTGAAACAAAAACAATACAATTATTGAAATGTAACTTTAATTAATAGAAGAAAAATAATAAATCCTATTAAACTGCATTTGGAAATGAACCAATTTTTATACAAATTTAAGCACTTAATCTTAGTCTGAGGCATTTACAAGACTTTCACCTCAAGACTAGTGATGTTACGAATAGTGATTTGACCGAATAGCTGATATTCAGCGGCCAAAACTCACTTTAAAAAAACATTTAACTTTTGACTATAAACAGAATATTCTTCAAATTTTAAATGAAAAATTCAGGATTAATAAAATTGATTTTTTATTATTTGTATATTTTTTAAAAAATGCTAACACCTTGGTGTATTTTTGTAACATTTTAAATACCTTAATTTCAATAATAAGAAGTGAAATGAGAAACAATCTTTGTTTTGGGATCGCTTCACAGAAATAAGAGTCATCAATCCAGAACATGACAATGACAAACTCATAAGAAAAGCCAGTGGGTAAATTAAAATTATTTGAATTAAATTCCTATTTTGATAAAGAACTTCTAATAGCTTAGGTGGAGCGTCCACTTAACAGGAAAATGCTGGAAAATTTCTAAGATTTACAAAGTTAGCAAGAAAATATCTTTCAGTTTTCGCAAGTACAGTATATAAAGAGAGTTTATTTTCTCAAGCTAGCAACATATGAACCCAAACAGAACAGACTTATTCATGAAAATGCTGCAATAATTGTTATTGCCTTACAATTTCAGGCTTTACAATGATATGTAACATTATTAAAAACATTTATGTACTATGCAGCTTAAAACTGAGTAAATGTTAGGAGATTTTCATTATAATAAATGTACTGAAATGTAATTCCGCAATATTCTTTGCTAAATATATTAAAAAAAATTATTATATTGAATTTATTCGGCTGAATATCTGTTTAATATTTGACCAGGCTGAAAATTCGATACATCCCTATCTAAGACAGGGGAGCCAAATTTTGGTATTAGTCTAAGGGAAGATTGGAATTCCAAGACAAGTGTCTTTGTAAGCAGTTACAATCAACTTCAATGAATACCAATATATGCTAAAATACACAAATGTTTATTAAAGCAAAATGTAAAACAGGTACAATTATGCTGACCACCCTAGCAGCACTTTTTTTTTAAATGTCAATTTAAGAAACAAAAATGAAGTATCACCTGGGCGCCTTTTTGTATTTGTTTTGTCTTTGAATTGAAATAAAAATCACCCCAAAGTGTTTTCTTAAGTACTTCTTCTTTCGCACCTAGCTTAGATGCAAACAACTTGGCAAAATGAGATATGCTGAAACAAGAAATATCATTACATACAGTATTAAGAAAAATAAATATTCTAAAATTACTTTATTAACATCTTTCTGAAGTTGTATTCAGTATTATGAAGTACATACAATACACACATAGATATTTAAACTGAGATAAAACAGAAAGTAAATTTAGTAAGATTACTCTATTTACTCAATATTTCATAACTAAGTAAATAGAGATGACAATTAAAAAAACTTCAAGGGAGGGGGAGATACATGTAGCTAATAAATTAATACTTACCCAAAACCCCAACCATCCAATGCACTGGCAAATACTACATTGCCTTGTTCAGGAGAAAAATAAACTGTGGAATCATCAACATCATCTAGTCCATTACTCCAATCAAATACCTAGAGGATAATAAATACATTCTATTATAATATAGAATTATAAAATATCAATTCTCACATTCAATCTCAATATTCTAAAATTACTTTATTAACATCTTTCTGAAGTTGTATTCAGTATTATGAAGTACATACAATACACACACAGATATTTAAACTGAGATAAAACAGAAAGTAAATTTAGTAAGATTACTCTATAGCTTTACCCTGTTTGAATGGATACAAACGGTTAAGAAGATAACATTTCAATGTAAAAGACACTCAATTACATTCAATGCATATTAAAAACAATAAATATCCTTCACACACAAAAATATTTGATAAAAATGAAACAGTAATGGTTGAATCTTTTTACTATTAGTGATAAATATGCACAGAAAATAACAACAAAGTGAGGACCATCTTGGATTATCGATATATATAAAAAGCAAATACCATGACTCGCTCATCATGAAATCTCCCAAACCACTGGGACTAGAAACTTGAAATTTGGCAGGTGGTTGCTTTTTGGGTAATAGGTGCTTACTAAGAAAGGATTTTAAAAAATTTTAATTAATTAAAAATTACCTTAAATTTTAACATTTTTCTGCAATAACTTTGGAGCATATTGGTACACAAAAATCCTTTTAACATCATCTTAAAGTTAAAAAAATTAGCTTTTCAATGACACCAATTTTATTTCCATGTGGTGTTCTGTTTAATTTTAAAAATGTTTCCAAATACAATTCCAAGCACAGCTGGGCAGAGCAACGGCATTGTTCGCGGCTCTTCATGGTCGCAGTTCTATTTATAGAACTGGAAAGGGAGGGAGGCTTTATAACCAGGGTTGTCGATTTTTTAAATTTTTTTCAAAAAAATCGATTTATTTGATTTAAATCTGATTTTTTTTTATTTTAATGATTTTTTTAAAACTATATATATATATATATTTAACATTTGTATATTAGACAATGAGCCCTACAGTCATAGAATTATATATATATATATAACAACATACCAGCCATTAAGCTGTATTTTCTTTTTAAAAAAAACAAATTTAAAAAATTTAATTCAAACATGTAATAACTGTTTAAAAAACATTTATGCGCACACGCATACACACACAAACATTGCCTTATATAAGTATAGATCATAGTTTAAATTGCACTAGGCAGATGTTTGTATTTCTTTTGGAACATTTATATGTATTACTTAATTATCTTACATTTGAACATTATTGCAATATAAAAACTTTGTTGTCCCCAACCCTATTCAGCTTTCTCCAATATTACAATTAAACTCACTGCATTTTACATGATCCTTTCACAATATTTATTTTATGAAAAAAGGAGCATCTCATACTGTGCATTTTATTGTGTTGCTCATTAGAGATTTATTTAAAGTCAAATTTGCTTGTGTTCTAAAAAATAAAGATATGGAAGTACTCTTGTTACATCAATTCAATGAAATATTTTTTTTTTATGTTCTATATATTCTTTCTTTAAATATACATTTAAAAATATCTTAAAATCACTATTTAAAGATACATGAACAATTTTATTTTATTAAAGCAGATTAACTTGAAACGGCGATTTTTTTTAAAAAAATCAGTTGATTTAAATCGCGATTTTAATGAACTGATTTAAATCACTACAACCCTGTGATAGGTTATGTTTTAGGGGGGAAATGTTGCCCATTCATAGTTCACAACAGTGGCCCCCCCCTACTTTTTAGGGAAAGATTAAATTTTTATTTCACTTTAGCTGCCTGAAACTAGGGATTACAAAGAAGCAATAGTGTTTGGGAAAACTAACTAATTTTTTAATAAAATTTTATTCTCTACCCCTATACTCCCGGGTCTTTTAGATGCCAATGCATTTTTTGCCGCCTCACTCTTTTCACCCAATTTGGCATGCACTGGTTCACACGGGGCATCCAGTATGTTCGGCTTTCACAACTATATTCAATGTTAAACATTCTACCGATGAGTGATAGATTAATAAAGTGAGAGTTATTTGAAACGCAGTTTTTAAGTTTTGTTAGCTGTGATGCATCATATAGAATTGTATTGATGGCATTTTTAAAATACTCCTCTATATATTTTATTATCTATGAAATGCAATAAAATATTCACTTTTTTTATCCATCTTTTCTGGGTTGTCACAGGTGAAACCGTGACAGGGAATGTTATAATTAATATAAAATACAAAAATAAAAACTAATTTAAACGGGCAAACCAGCTGATCGCCGAAGGCAGCTAGTATAGTTATATTTTCAAAATCCTATTTTATTCAGGTATCAGAAGAGTAATACACTCATGGAGTCCAAAGAGAAAAAGAAAGTGCAATAGAATTTATAATAATATTTATTTAAAATCACAGTGGCAGATTTAAGAGTTTCCAAAATAAGAAGATAATCTTAAATGATTTACAGTTTTTATCTTGCATAATGAATAAATTTATTTTTGACAGAAAAGATTAAAGATATCAATTTATGAATGACCAGAAATAAGAATTCAACTATTGCCTTAGCTTAAATATATTTCAACACATGAATGCTATTAAGTCTTCAATGAAAATGCTTCTACTCTTATACAAATCATATATAATAATCTCTTTTATATAATAATACTTAATTACCAATCTGTGGACAGGTTTTTTTTACATAAAACATTTGATTTCCCCCGACCTGTTATATTATGTTAATCATATATTATAATCTCTTTTATATAATAATGCTAAATTTCCAATATAAATATCAAAGCTCACAGAATTTTAATTCCATTTGCTGCTGCTTATTTGTGCAAATCTGGGTTTTCAGCACTTTCTGCCATAAAATTAATATGGAAAAGGATATGAGGGTAGCTGGTCCAGTTTAATTCCATGACTGAAAAAAATGTGCAGCGAGCAACAGGCTCATCCATGACATTGACTCTTATCTATCCTATTAATATTTGTTAAAATCTGTTCAATAAATCTTTATGTGATCTAAAAGTTATTATATACGTTTTTACATAAACTCTACAAAAATTATTGACGATTTTGCAGAATGTACTTGCTGGAGTTTTACATAGGGGGCATTGGAAAATTATGGATAAAGCAAGGGTGACGAGTTCCAAAAAGTTTGGGAACCACTAAGTTACAGAGAAATTTGATAGCAGCAAAGATTTTAATGTTCTGTTTTTTAAATTATTTCCCAATTATGGAAACATAATTTTTTTTTTAAATCTGGGGGAAAAAAAAACACCTAAAAAAGCCCTGCTTTAGAAAATCTATCATTATTTATCCTAAGCACATGGATCCTTAATACAAATTTTCACAATTCAATAGGTCTTTTAAAATGCTGCCACAAATAATGGCTGGAGCCATCCAATTTTCCCGTAGAAAATTATGTGCAAGAACTAAATGTTTGCAGCAATGCCTTAAGTGGAAAAAATTTAATATTGCATTTAAGATAATGATTTTGGTTTTAAAATGTTTTATTTATGTCATTGTTGATAAATACTTAACAAAAACAAAAGAAGGCTAAAGTATAGTTCATTTGGAAGAGTAAGAATAAATATGCAATGGAAAATAAAACAGCTAAGTAATTTAAATTAATCTAAGAACAGATTTTAATTCTAATAATGGAATTTCAAGGTTTTTTCAGGAAAAAAAATATTTGCAAATGTAAATAATGATTTTACCTGTTTATCAGGATTGCTTGATTCATCATTTGTATTTGTCTGAGAATAAAAAAAAAAAAAAAAATCTTATAAACAAATTTTAATTTAGGATAAGAGTATTTTGAAAAATTTAAACATATATTAAATTTTAATAATAGTTTATTCTGTTAAAACACATGCATGGAAATTTGGTAGTCTATAATTAACATATGAAAAATAATATAAATAAATGAAAGACTTACATTTTCCGAATTCTTTAAAACAGTTGTAGCAAAAAGTTCTCCCACAACAGCATTTACCTTAAGATTGTTGAAAAATTTAGTCATTTATTCAAATGTGGAAATTTAAAGAATAATAAAAAAAATAAAAAAAAAACCAATTTACAGTGAAAAAGCTTACTTGTTCCAATATTTGAACTAGACGAGCATAAGCATCTAGGGGAGTTAGTTTCCATTCCAGAATCAATCTATCTATTTTATTTAAAACAAGCAAAGGTCGAATATGTCCAATCCAAGCTTGTTGTAAGACAGTTTTTGTCTAAAAAATATTAACAACTTCAAAATCTAATTCGGAAATCAGATCAAAAACATAAATTGTAAATATAGTAATATTATTCTTTGGATGAATATGAAACATATGAATTCTTTATAGAATGCTGCTTTGTTCTAGTAATTCTGCTAAGATTTTTGGACTCTGAGAGTTAATTTTTTATACTCTGAGGCAATGATAAAATAAATCTCTAAAGATAAATATATGTAAATGAAAAGAAATAATGATAATTGAAATGTATTACTTATAAGAAAATTTATAGTGATTTACAATATGGAAATACTTTTATTTGTGTTTTCATAATATAACTGATCTTATAGAGATAATTATTAGTGATCTTTTCTTGTGATATGGTATTGCCACATATTTTATACAATAAAGTGATACATTAGCCAGTGAAACAATAAAAGAGAATTGAATATCATTAAAAGTCTTTTTGAGCACATATATGATAAATAAGATATAGATAAATGAAAGTAAATCATTACTTGAGGGCAAATTCCTTCAACAACGTCAACAAGAATAATTGCCCCATCGCATAACCTTACAGCAGTACAAACTTCTCCGGCAAAATCAACATGACCAGGTGAATCAATCATATTGATTAGAAAATAATCCTCATCTAAATAAATAAAAAAATTAATATGAAAAAAAACAAATAGTTCTAAATTAATTTTTAAATTAATTAAGACATATAAATGATTTAATACAGACAATATTTGAGTAAAGTACAATACTACATTAAATGCCGAATGTGAAAGTCCCTATTGATACAAATACGGTTAAATAAACCCAAATAAATTATTGTCATATTACAACACTACAAACAATGAATCCATTTAATTAAAAGTTAAAGTCAGACAGAAATTATTTATTCAAATAATTTGATTTAATACAAACCTTTCTGATAATGAATAGAAACAGAACTAGATTTCATTGTAATCCCCCTTTCTTGTTCATCTTTTCGGCTATCCATATATCGAAGCTGTAAAATCAAACATTTTCTGATATTAAAAATACAAGCTGTAAAATAAATAAATAAAATTGAAGAACCACAACAATATAAAAATTACTTTCCAAAAACATACTGAAGTTAATACTGCACATTGAGGATGGAACAAAGAAAAAAAAATCATATAATAATAGAACAAGAGCTAAAATTAGCTGCCCAATAAGTCAAAGATATAATGGTAATGACATCACTGACAAGAATATTTATTTAAAATATATATTACTATGCTCAAAGGCAGCTGAACAGAATTTTGTTTTAAAAATCAATAACTGATATTCTCTGCAATAAAAATCTATTTTCAAAATATATGTTTAATTAATTCCCTAAAGCGCTTTCTCCCACCTTCTGTCTGAAATTATGAAAATCAAAAGTGACCCTTACGCAATTGGAGAAAAAGCAATTTTTTCCTGTGGTCTTGGAGCTTTAGATTTGGCAATTTATCTCTTTTGATGCTGGCATGATTGTAATTATACAGAACATGTGGCTGTATCTATTGCTTTTATTTCATTTTCTTTCCACAATTTTCTATAATATAGAGTTCCCACTTTCATTGAGGAAAAAAATTCAAGGACTTTTCAAGCACCTTTTTAAGAAAATTCAAGGACCATACAATTACAAATTTTAGACATAAAGAAACACAAATGATAAATTGCAATAAAATATTTTCACCATTAAAGTTCAAATGCGCCATTACTCTCTTGGTTACAACTTCTAGATGTTTAAGTAGAAGAGAAGTAGAAGAATACCAAAGTCAATTGTTATGCTCATTTTGCAGTTAAAAAAAGCCAAAATTTACAGTTCAAAGTAGATTTTGAGATTAAAATACAAGTCGTCCCCTTACTGTTAGCCACTACATGGCTTCTACTACATGCTAATTTCACATAAACTATTATAAATTGATTTTAATTTGTTTTGATTTCAAGCATCTCTTTCATATTCCCCCTCCCCTTTTTCCATAACATATTTTTGAGTTTTATTTTTCTGTGCATGTAGAAGAAAAAAAAAAATGATGCAAATACAGAGAAAAAAATCAGATCAATTTCAAAAGCAGCAATATTTTAGTTGCTACCAAATAAAACTAAAAGAAACAAAAAAATCTAACCACCTGTTTTGAATAATCACAATCAACACAGCACTGAAAGAGCACCAAATATAAACTCCAAGTCTTCAAAAAAAGCTCTTTTCCTACATCAACCAAGGTCAATTTCGATTCACGTAATTTCAGACAGAAGGCAGGGAAAAAAAGCTCTATGAAATTAAATACCATAAGTTTTGAAAATAGATTTCATCGTAGAGAAAATCGTTTATTGGTATTTAAAACAAAATTCAGTTCAAATAGTTACTTTGAAAATCCATTAGGATAACTGCAGGACTATTTTACCCGACGGAGAAACACCCCCTGTAGTTTTTACTGTATTGTCAAATTATGCTGTCTTTCAATATACAAAGGGAGAAAAGAGTGATGATTGACAGCTTTACCACAGGAACACCCTTTTGCTGGTGGTGGAATTTTCGAGGCAAAATCAAGTCACAAACTGGTTTTCTCTTCTGCCCCCAAAAATAATGGATGGGCATTTTTGCTTCTTTTTCAAGGACAAAAACAACAACAACCAAAAAAAACAAGGACTTTTTCAGGGCCCCGAGCAAGGCAAACAAAATTCAAGGAATTTTCAACTTAGTGGGAACCCTGTTATATTTTTTATAGCAATATCTAAACTATCGCTGCTTTCAAAATTATTTATTGATGCGATTTTTTTCTGTGTATTTGTACATGCAGTTTTTGTACATACATATAACTTTACACAGCAAATTAAAACTCAAAGAAATAAAATCAAAATGAAAATATTCATATAAAAAATGAAATTATATATGAATATAAAAAGAGGATGAATGAGACAAAGTGTCAAAAAGGGAGGGGGAAGAAAATCAAAAGGCTGCATTAGCAGCATTTCTCCAATATTTAAAAAAAAAAAAAAATCAAACATTAAATACAAAAATACCAACACAAATTTTCTTTAACTAGAACTCACGATTTCCACCAAAATTGAGTTGACTCATCAGTTCTAGAATGTGGGTATTTATTTTGGTTGCAATTGCAGCTACTTTTAGGATGGGAGAATTCTTAACAAGTGAATAATTTGATTCACTATCATGGGTCGATCCAGGTGAAAATTGGGGCTGTTTTGCAGCCCCTTCACAAAATGCCACTTCATGAAAACGGCCCCTTCACAAAATTCCACTTCATAAAAATGGCCCCTTCACAAAATTCAAATTCATAAAAACGGTCCCTCACAAAACTCAAATTCACATAAAATATAGAAATATGACTGCTAAAATTGAAGGTTTTACATGATAAAAAATTTTTTCCCAAAAATATTTTTTTTTCTCACAAAAATAATTTTTTCCCCACAAAAATATTTTTTATTTTTCACAAAAATGGGCCCCCTAAAAAAAAACATGGATTGACCCCTAACTATGTATATGTGCTTCATGTAATTACATTGTTAACCTATTACATATTAATCAATCTTTCATATTTTGGGTCATTTCCATGTCAAGTGACCCAGAGCTGGTTGCTTGACCATTTTATAATTAAATGATTTTTTGTATGTTGATTCCTACATAATTAGAGAGTCCAAAAAGACCAATTTTAATTTTTTATCTTTTTCTAAATTTCGATGGCAGTCATTTTCGTTTTACAAAATATGCCGATTTTTGCGTTTGTAGAGGTTTGCGTTAGCTTATATTACTCGGAACTGATGAACCCGAGGTTGATGAAACAAAAACCAGTTAATTCAGGAAGATACAGCCTTTATTATCTCCAGTACACATTTAAGGAAAATTGTATCTCAAATAGCAAAAATCAAGTTAAAAGTTTGACTTTAAAAATGACAAATTTTCAATTTTTGTAGGCATATAATTCCCAAAAGGAATCTATTCTCCATATTACTTTTGTGGGAATGTGTAGCTACCTTAATGTACTGTATTTACAAAAACTTTCAACCCTGAGATTTACTTCCTTTAAGAGCTACGGGCTTTCAAAATCCGAAAATTTCAAAAAAATCCAAATTTTGACACCTTATATCTTTGTTGGGGCAAAGTTTAAAAATCTGAAATTTTTACAGATAAACCCTCTATAGTGTATCATATTGCTGTAAAAATTTCATGCTTGATATTTATCTACAAGTCAAGTTAAAGGACTTTTATAAAAATCCCATAAAAAAACATATTTTTTGCTGAAAATGACGGAGCATAAATTTGACTAAGTACTATTTTTATCATTAATAAATTATAATATGATATAATTAATATTACCTATTACATATAAACAGCTTTTTTGTGTGAAATAGCTTGTGCACGTTTTAAATGTATAATGAAGTTGAAAAATTTGAATATGTTTCATGGTCACTTTAGGTTCCATAGTATAATTGAGGCTTCTCTATCACTTATTTTATAACACAGTTTTTACTATGGTTACCATTGTTAAAATACTTTGAAACTTCAAATAAAAGTATCGATATATTATTTACAACTAACACATCATGAAAGTATGGATATACTATACACTCGAGTCAGGTTTGTTGTTCTATCTTGATTTGCATTTATTAAGAAGTTTTGATATTTCTGCACTTAGTTTTGGGGAAAAGTTATGTGTCCTTCCAGTAGTTGTTGTACTTCTAAGGCACTTAGTTTCCTTAAAACATTGTTCATGGGCACCCAAGTCTGGTCTTTCTCCTTTTTCTTAAAAGCTGTCCTTAGTCCGGCAGGGATGATAAAATGTTACAAGCACATCTTTATTTATATCACTAATGTCATTCACTTCTGCCAGCCACCATTCACCATCATATACACATGCAATAGAATCTCTTGTGTGAAGTGTTATTTGCACATCTTTTGTAGTGGAATGAATTTCATATTCCGTAGCTTGTGAAGTAATGAAGCACTTCAGGTTACTCTCTGACACAGGAACAAAACAATGGAAACTCCTTGTACCAGTAATTGCCACAGAGTTTTCAAATTGGTCAAGAAGTTTATTGTTATGATGTTGAATGATTTCATCTTTTATGTAAGTGAAGGCGATTCCTTTTAAATGTTCGTGACAAAATTCAAACATTTCTGCTGGTGTCAATATTTGGTTAGTGTACGGTCGCTGGAGACTTGCTTTGGTGAGTTGAAGTCTATCTATCACATACGTTTGCGATCAGGTCCGAACATCCACACATTTTGTTGAATAAGTGTATTAGGCCTACTGCATTTTAATGGATTATCTTATAAATAGAAACATGACATAATATGTTATAACCTAACAGAATAAATACGAAATAAAATTAATGCACCAGATGGTGCATTAATTGAAGATATAAATGCCATAAGAATTAATTTGATAGTTTGCATTAATTTGAATAGTAATTTTAGTTACAGATATTACTTGAGGTCATATTATAATTTATTGATGACAAAAATAATATTTAGTCAAATTAATGCTTCGTCATTTTCAGCAAAACTATGTTTTTTATGGGATTTTTCAAGTCCTCTAACTTGAATTGTAGATAAATACCAAACATGAAATTATTACAACAGTATAATACACTATAGAGGGTTTATCTGTAAAAATTTCAGATTTTTAAACTTTGGTCCAACAAAGATATAAGGCATCAAATTTTGGATTTTTTTGAAATTTTCAGATTTTTAAAGCCCCTAACTCTTAAAAGAAGCAAATCTCAGGGTTGAAATTTTTGTAAATACAGTACATTAAGGTAGCTACACATCCTCACAAAAGTAATATGGAGAATATATTACCTTTGGGAATTATATGCCCTCAAAAATTGCAAATTTGTCATTTTTAAAATCAAACTTCTAACCTGATTTTTGCTATTTGGGATACAATTTTCCTTAAATGTGTACTGGAGATAATAAAGGCTGTATCTTCCTGAATAAATTGGTTTTTGTTTCATCAACCTCAGGTTCACCAGTTCCGAGTAATAAAAGTTAACGCAAACCCCTACAAACACAAAAATCAGCATATTTTGTAAAACAAGAATGGCTGCCATTGGAATTCAGAAAAAGATAAAAATTTAAAATTAGTCTTTTTGAATACAGTAATCATGTAGAAATCAACATACATAAAATCATTTGATTATAAAATGGTCAAGCAACCAATTATTTTTTTTCTGGATCACTTGACATGGAATGACAATCATCTTTATTTTATAGGTATATTTATGTGTATATGTAATATATTAGCATGAATGGTATATATATAGAATGCTGTCCAGCATGTAACACAATATATTATTTTTATTTTATGTTTAACTTAATCTGCATCTTAATATAAAATATGGTAAACTCGAAATTTAATATACTAATTTGTGTGAAAGTGTGTTAGAAAAACATTTGTGAATATGAAATATATTAATTACATTAAATGAATATACAGTAAAAGCTTAACTAACCGGCATGCTCGGGAAACGCCAATTTCTGGATACCTGAAAAGTCCGGATAGTTGAGTGTGACAGGAAAAAATGGGGAGGGGGGGGCGGGTAGCCATAGCCTTTTTTTTCTTAGATTTTTTCGGCCATATAATTTGTTTGTCATTTTGAAATGTGCATTAAATATAATTTTCAAGAATACTTCTGTATCTTCCATAACGTATTTACAAAACAATTTATGAAGATTTTAATTTAACATTGATGAAAAAAAAAAGTCTAATCTGTAGCCGAATTTTTACCATAAATATGTAGATAGTAAAAATATAAACATCTAAAAATAGCCGATGAAACTGAAAAATATTCTACTCAGCAAGAATAATAAAACTCTTTTAAGTGATCATAAACAAACCCCAGATTGAATATCAAAACTAATTATCTTATAAAAAATCGACAGGGTTATTGTGCAATACTCGCTCCTGCACGTGATATTACGTAATCAGATTTAACATCTGCCAGTATTCGGAGATTAAATAAATAAAGGAAAAGAAAGAGACACCAATCTGGAGTAACTCCCCATAAGTTTTTATTATTTTTTTTACTGATTTTATCCCTTCAGCTTTTTTCGGTTGGCGATTTCGTTTTTATGTCTCCTTTCTCGACGGAAGGTGAGGACCTTTAATTATTATTATTTTTTGGTTCTCACTTTTGCTTTTGAACCGCCCCCCCCCCAAAAAAAAAACAAGTATGTGTACGTCACAGTACTGTATATTGCTTTATTGATTTTATTTGTCCTTCTACGCCCCTCCGTGCGGAGCGGACGTTGCATTCCATTTGAAATAAATTGTCTGCGTGAATAGAACGGCGCATGCTAAATTTTTGTGCGAGGATGTGAAATTTTTAGAAAAGATCGTTTTCTAATTTTTCCGGTTAGTTGAGCTTTCCGGATACTTGAATGCCAGATAATCAAGAGTTTACTGTATATATTAAAATATAATAATGAAAAATATTAGAAGTCTGCTATGAAAAATATTTAAAACAGAATAAGAAGCTTGCAGTATAACAGAAATTATGAAAAGGACAAAATAATAATTAAATCAATAAAGAGAAGCTATGGCATAGGGTAAATACATTGATCTGTTTCAGAAAGGATGGAACATTTTAAATTACCATGTATTAAGTCAAAACATCAAAGCAGTTGGACTAAGCAGTGTTTAATGCATTTTAATTTAAGAATTTTATGTAATTCAGTTGCAACATAACATAATTAAAATTCAGAAAATTTTTAATTCGTCTTTTGCATTTACTAAATTAAGAAAAATACCACTGATTTGGAAGAAGGCAATATTTTCTTTCATTACAGTGGTGATATTTTTACATGAATTCATGCAAACACCTACAAAACTATCCCAGTATAATATTCACTAAAAGGCCTAACTAATTTTTATCCATGTTTGCAGGAATACAATGTGCAAGATACAACACACTGAACATCTGTTATAATATTAACTTTATTATCAATACCAAAGTTATGAAAAATCTTGTTTGTAATATTTGTTGGGTTTTCAAACACATGCTTGAAAAACGTTTAAGGCAATTGTAATAATATTAATAACTTCTCTATACTGTTGTAAACATGATGATGAAAGACATGCAAATGTTTCAAAAACATGCATTCTGTTGTAATATAAAGTTCTTATTTAAAAAGATGTTACATTAGCTTTCAATCTTATATGAAAGCATACATATGTCTCTGATTGTCTTTTTCTAAATTTTTGTTTAAAGCAACAAGTATTCCTTGATATGTTTTTCAAAATATAAAATTCCTCAAGTATGACTATCACACCTTGTTTTACAGATATGAAATGCAACTAAATTTTATATTTAATTTCGAAGATAACAACTATAACTAAGCACTCACAAACAAAAAATTTTAAAATGTGAAAATTTTGTTCATACCTTTCCTGCCATTTTTTGAGAAATTATTCCATTACTTGCTATAAGTGAATCAGCAAGAGTAGTTTTACCTTCAAATAAAAAATTATAAATAAATAAAAACAATAATTTAATCAGTCACAGAGAGGATGAAAAGCATTACACAAGAAAAATACTAAGGTAGGCTCGCGGACATAAATTGTTGATTAATGATGATGATTGTCTAATTAAATTTTTATTTTGAACTTATGCAAAATATTGACTGAAAACACAAAACATTAATTCGTCCACACTAACAAATAACAACAAATAAAAAAAATTAAATTCACAAGAAAAAAAGCTGTTAAATTTGGTAAAAGCTATTAAAAAAAATGAAATTTAGTAGAGATGATCACACTAATAGCATGATGATATTGTACAATATTAAGTAAAATCTAATGTTACTCGAGAACAAACATTCTCAAATACACCCAATAGTTGATTTGCATGATATTCAAAATGTATGTTTGCTATTTAGTATACTTGCAGGAGTGTAAAACAACCTTCAGTTAGGCAGAATTTGAATCGTAGTTAACATGATTGAACAAATGCAAACATAAATGTGCAAGAAAACTTAAAATTTTGCACAAATGAAAATTTTCTTCGCTTTCATTTTAAGTAATTCCAGTATGTTTTACGATTTCAGAGTATCATTAAGGAAATTCTTGCTTAAAAATAATGCATAAATGAATGCAATAATGATGATACTATGTATTTGTGAGCTATGCAAACAAATTTGCTTGGATCACTTAATATTTACTAAAAATATATTACCAAATTAAGCAACAATAGAAAGCCATTTTAACCCTCTGAGCGCCAAATTATTTTGAACTTTTAGCTATCAGGTTAGAAAACTTTGATTTTAAAGCGAATGAAACACTTTTTTTTTGTATTTAATTATATCTCTGAAATCTTAAGAATACTTTATCCATGATTTTTTAAGAAAATATACATATAAATATGGGCTATCTGCTTTTGAAATGAACACGAAAAAAGTAAAAAGACATTTGCACCGCTCGGAGGGTCAAAAGTAACAACATGTTGAACGTATAACAGGTGAAGTTGATCACCGATGAATGCAACTAGTAAAACTAATTTATCCTATTTACAAAATTTTAAATCTTATTCTCTCTTCTAAATCTCTTTTTTTAATAATATTTACATTCATAAGCAGGTTGTGCACACATGAGAAACACTATCTTTCATCATTTTGTTCCCATTGTGTTCATTACATTAGTATCTTGTCATTGAGAGAACAATAGTATAAATAACTTCTTATATGTGATTATGTATCATTCTCTCATTGGAAGATAGTTTTTCTCACACAAACATAAAATGTTCATGAGTGTATTCAGTGCTGTTCAAAATTATTAGAATGCTACAGAAAATTTTACACTATGAATTTATTACAGAAAATAAATTCATTTATTTATATCTCAAATAGAGGGTGATTAAAAAAATGTGGCTAGACTTTAAGGGTAGATCAGGCATATGAAAAGATTATTTCTCAAAAAACAAGATTAAGATACTGGATTGATCACGATAAAGACCAGACCTTAATGCCATCTAAAATTTATGGTCAGTTTTGAATAAGAAATTCCCTTTTGAAGAGAGAAGTAACAAAAATAAATTTTTTGAGACAATCAAAAATGAAGGGTGCAGTATCACCAAGAGAATATCCAGAAACTGGTTGATAGCCTGAATAAAAGGCCATATGAGGCCATAGAAGGCCCATATTAACATTAAACACTGATATTTTATTTTTAAAATTTGTTTATAACTTTTTCGTTGTAAGATTTTGATCGTTCGAATAATTTTGAACATAATTAGAGTTATATGAAAATGTTCAAATTCTGACTTATTTTGTGATACATTTTAAGTTTTTCCTAATGAATAGGATTGAATTAATAATAAAATTAATATACAGAGTAATTTTAAAAAAACGTGCCAAACTTTAACGGTAGGTCAGGCATATGGTAAGCTTTCAGAATCGCATAGGAACATGGGTGCGCAAACGCCATCTGGAGGCAGCAGATGACATTAAAAATAAAACAGCGCTGGACAAAGTGCCGATATCTTTCTGAATAATTGAGTACTGAATTATTTGAAGATTTTTATGCCCATGGGATGGATTTAATTTGTCGCTATATGGATTAATATGTAAAAGTAATACATTTTATATGGAATATACTTATATTGGTGATATAAATATATTTTTGGAACAGCATTTTAGTTACAAAATATAAATAAATATATAAATGAAACAAAATATAAATATTTATATAGAACAAGAACCAACTTAAAAGTCCAATAATTTTGTACTGTGTGGTATTTTTCTAAACATGGAGGTAAATGCAAAGGTACCTGGCATTGTTTGCATTGCCAAGTGGTTTCTTTTCCTATTTTATGTTTATAACATATGCAACACCATTTTGTAGGGTGTTTTTTTAATTCTGTTGCCGAAATATTCTCTGGAAAATGCGCCCAATTTCTCGCTTGCAAACGATGTGGTGCATCGCTACTTGTAGGACGCCCATGGATATTATAATTTGGCAGGACCACTTGCGTCAATAATTCTTCTTAAATTCATATGACGAGTCAGACTCGTCCACCATAACTTCGCCCAAGTAAACAGATGACGAGTCTCACTCGTCAAATAGTACTCAAAGGGTTAACGGTATTTAACTGCAATTGCTATGTATATGGCCCTGAAAGTGTGAAAGAAAAATTAAGCTACCTGTCGCACCTAATGCTAATATCTCCTTTACAACTCAACGTATCTCCATGAAATTTTAATACAATACTCCTTTAATATATTGCTATTTACGCTGTGTCATACATTTTCAAGGAAAAACTCTGTAAGTTATACGCAAGAAACATGCGGAAAAATTATGCACATAACACAAAAGAATCGATGAAAGTTGCAAACCATTATTAGCTCCCTGTAAAGTGGGGTGAGCCAGAATACCTCTTTGGGTTCATCAATTTATGGTCGGTCCTCTGAATACGCTAGTGACCGAATCTTCGATGTAAATTGTGAGTTAAAACCTATTCTTTATATGTTCGAAGTTCAAGGGAAATTCATCCAGCCTTTTGGGAGATATTCAAAAACATGTGCATTATCAGATTTCTGTAAAGCAACTGCATGTACTTGCTTGTTCCTGACCAAACTTTAAGGCTAGGTGAGGCACACAGAAGCACACTTTGTATTCTTTTAAATCTAAATACTATTTACATTCATGAGCAAATTATGTGTGCACAAGAAAAACTAACTTTCATCAGAGTGCTCATTACAAACTTATTTATACAGGATAAACTTGGGATAATTGATGGAAAGGAGATTTGACACATGATGCATTTTTGAGTGATGAAAACTGCATATAACATGATGATATCTTCAGAAAGAACTTTTATATTATTCACAGTATTACCAAAGTATACATATTAGAGCTAGTTTTATTTAAAACTCACAGTTATGAGCAAAATATAAAAATAACTACTTCCAAACTTGTTGCACAAATTTTATTCTTACCATGATCAACATGAGCCATGATACAAATATGTCGAATATTCTTAGGATCCTTTTGAAGAGTCACAAGTTCTTTTGGAGTCACAGCTTTCATTTTTTACAAATCTACAAAAATTAACAGAGTATAATGTAAAAATTGATATAAATTATTTAAGAGTCTCGATAACCTAAACATTTAGCTCGATAGAGAACAAGTCATCACAGCTTTGATATTGTACATATTTATAAAAATAAGCAGAGCATAATGTAAAAATTGAAATAAATTATTTAACCATCTTGATAACCTAAACATTTATCTCGAGAGAGAACAAGTATTCAAAACTTTCACTTTGTACACATCTACAAAAATAAACAGAGCATAATGTAAAAACTGATATAAATTATTTGACAGCTTCGATAACCTAAACATTTATCTTGAGCGAGAACAATTATTCATAGATTTCGTCATGTACACATCTACAAAAATAGACAAAGTATAATGTAAAAATTGAAATAAATTATTTAACCAACATTTATCTCAAGAGAGAACAAGTATGAATAGATTTCATCCTGTACAAATCTAAAATAAATCGAGCATAATGTAAAAATAGAAATAAATTGTTTAACATTCTCCATAACCTAAACATTCATCTCATAGAGAACACACCTTTTAAAATAAACAAGGACAATAATCACAGCAATAAATAGGTCTAAACACTCTGATTTTTCTTTTATTCTTGCACCATAGAATCAGTGGCGGACTGGCCAGGTTGCCTAATAGCAAGTGGGCCCCCTTAGACACAAGTCAATATGGGCCCTCAGGATATATATGTATCAGAGAGAAAGGAAAGGATTCTTTTTCTAGTAAATTTCCTGCGCTTTTTCTAAGCAAAATAGCAAATAGTTTTATGTTAAAACCACACAACCTTTTCTGTGCAGGGATGGGACGAAATAACCACAAGATTTTTATTCTTCTTGGAGGCTCCCGGCAAGAAGGAGGCGATAACCCCTTTCTTTGTACAGGAAGGATTTGGTCCTTGCAGGTGGCTAAACAATGCGCTTTTTGTTGCTATTTGTGCATTTTACTGTCGTAAAACTGAGGGACAAGCAAACTTGTCCGTCTTCTAAAGTAAATGTAAGAAATGTATCGGAGGTGCCCACTCTCACTCTCCATAGTATGTTTGCACCAAATTTAGTAATTCTAGGCTAAACAGACAGTCCTGTAGAAGGTCAAAAGGCATACAAACATCTACACATACATTCGCATTTATTATTTGTAGGCATTTACATACAAAAGCATTGATTAGAAGCAAAACATAGAAATAACACTGTTGTTAAGATATTGTGTCATCTTTTATTGCATAAACAATTAAATGCAGCAATTCCATACCAAACTTATAATTTCTTTGTTTTCACCTGTCTTGTTTGAAATTGATTTAATTTAAAATTTTAGTTCTACATATGTAAAGATGAATGTTTGTCTTTTACACAAATCCACAATTTTTACTCGACTTTGATATTTTTTAGCACATGTGTTCTTCACATTAAGAGAAAAATCACTGTCAAATTAATTGAAATTTTACTCCAAAAGTTAATTTAAATTTCAGTTATTTAAAAAATTGAAAATGATTTTGATGTTTTTTCGCGATATCTTCCAAAATCATGATTTCACAAGAATAATTTTTGCACCCTTTTAAAAATTGAAAAATTATCTTTTTAATGATATCAATCTAAAAACAAATTACTTAAAAATTGCTTGTAAAATTACTCCAATTTCAGAATTCCAAATCCTCCAAAGAATTTTCTTTCGTATCTCTTACAATGGAAGCCCTACTAACGGACGGCCTTTTTCTTTCACACATTGTCTCTACAACCGTATACGAAAAATCTAACTTACGGAATTTAAAATGAAATATCTTTAATCATATTTTGGTTATTTTAAACGTGAAAGTGATATTAACCCTGAGGAGGAGAAATTTATTTATTTAGATTAAATTATGTCATGCAACAGTCATGGGTTCAGATTTAGTTATAACATTGAATTCTTGGTGTGCATCTTTAAAAATAATATATTGTTAACATTTAATTGCTTTAGTTTGAACACATAATTAATTCTGATATTTAGAGTGAGTTATTAACATTTTAATTTGGGGTAGCTTGAAGCAAGGAGTCAAAACAAAAATCGTCATTGAGAATTTGTTTTGAGTAGTAAACATTAAATTTTAATGATTAAAAAGTACTGAAATGAAATAAAATTTGTAGAATGCAGACTTGAAAAATAAAATTTCTGAATTCCAAGTCTTGTCAGTCTAAGCTTAATCAAAATATATCCTCGAAAGCTAAGGAATTGCAGGCCGTTTTGTTAAGATCGCCACTGACTGTAATCAAATATTAGAAATTCCCATCTATTTTCTTATCAAAGGGATTTGTAAACAACGCATTTGTCTAAACTTTAGTGAATTTTGGAAATACTCTTCACTTGCCACACACATGAGGGATTATATGTTCAATGGTAATAATAACCAATTAATTACTAAGAAATATTTAATTATTCATGATCCTTCATCTTCATATTTATTTATAGTTAATTTAGCTAACAATTCTAATTATATTTGAGGTGGTTTCTAGTATGTAATGCCGACCATAATGCTTGTTTTTACGCTTTTACTCAGAAATTTCGTTTTCCTGTCACAGTTGTATCCTAATTGTCCTTGTATTGAAAATATTAAGTTAAATTTAAAAGAACTTTATCTTTATGGAGTTTGAAATCCACTTTTGAGTGAGGAATAATGTAATGATATTATTGGAATTTCGAAGCTAAAGATCGCAACTGAATGCGATAAAATATTTGACTATATAAGAAATTCATTGTCTGAGGAGAACTTGGAAACCTATATATTACTCTCTTTCCCAATGGAATTCTTAGATTATTTGGATGCAGATTAATTATTGATAGATTTGAACCGTCATCTGGTAAACTCATAAGTGTGTCAACTTGCCCTGAATGACATGGACCACACGTAATAAATACACTTCTGTAATTTGAATTGTTAACCTTTGAAGTAAGAAATATATATATATTTTTTAAATTTATATAGATAAATAATTTGCTCTTTATTTTCAATTTGGTTAAAATAATTTTGAAAATTACAATATAGTTCCAAAATTACAGTATTCTAATACAACTACCAAAATTGTTTAATATTCAATCATAACACTGCATTTATATGTGGTATTTTTTATTTCCAATAATATGTATAATACATGCAACACTATAATTAGTAATAAATATAGATTTTTAAATTAGGAAGAGATTAAATTATTATTATAGTTAATTATTATTATTTAATAATAATATAATAATTAATTTATTATTAATTTCTTTTATTATATATGTAAGAAATAAAATTAAAAAATATGATGTAAGGAATATATTGTAAGATGGCACAGTAGATGTGATAGGGCCCCTACTGACTCATGGCAATCATTATTTTCAGACCAAGTCCGCCACTGCATAGAGTACATAGACACAATCAATTCACCATTAAAAAAAAAAAAAAACACGATAAACAATTGCAAATTTTTACAGCTTGTGGAAGAAGTGACAAATCAAAAACAAACGCCCTGTCATGGCAAACATTTTGAAAGTCATGTTTCTTAAACTTAAAAAAAAAAAAAATGAAATGAAAATCTCGTAAAATCAAGACAAATTTCATAAATGTAACTAATGAATTTTATTAAAAAATAAAACTAAACAAAAGTTTTAAACGATCTACTAAAATTACAAATGCATGGAAAAGACAAAATACACAGTTTCAAATTAAAATTTAAATTTTTTTATGATTTTTGTCACATACCTAAATGAATATCTGGGAACTATAAATTAAAAAGGAAATATTTGGAATAATATTTTATTTCCAAATTTTTGTAATTTTTTAAACAAATAAAAATTTACACTCCTTTTAGAACAAAAGAAAATAATTTAAGAAAGCTACTGGAATAAATTAATCCAACTAAAAAATCTTTCAAAAGTAAATAAACGAAAAGGAATATCATAAACTCAAGATCTGAGTTCAGAGCACATTTTAAAACACACTGCAAAATAAAGTGCATGTGTTTACGTTCAGTAGGTGTCATTTGTTGCCAGTTACAGCGACAAAAAAGTCGTTTATTTATTTCTAGTTTTTATTCTACCACCGACAAAACACAATGGTTAAGATGAACTATGGATAATATCTGGTTAAAGTGTAAAAGGCGGAACAAGAATAGATTCAGAGTGCATTTAGGGGTCTATTCTAGGTTTGGTTGAGACATCACTTTTCCACACGTTAACAATGGGAAAAGTGACGTCTCCCAACCGGGGTACCAGAATAGCTCAGCTAATCTTACTGCTGATAAAATGCATGATCAATGAGATTAATAATCTGCTTCAGCTAAATGAGAGCTATTTCCGGTTTCGGGATGGAACTCGTAATTTCAACCGCGGTTACTGTCTACACCCTATTCGTCGGAGTGAGTTTACTGCGCAGAAATAACGGTTCATTCTATATTCTCTGGTTGCTGGGAGATGTCACTTCTTCCGTCGTTAACAACGGGAAAAGTGACGTCTCCCAACCAACCGGGGGTACCAGAATATACCCGAAAATCTGCAACGAAGTGAGGCTGTTTGATTCTCAGAGAGGGATTTTATGACTATTTTTCTGGTTTGTTTACTTACATTTACATTTTGACTTTATCTGCTAGTATGTTGGACTTCCGCTTTGAAGATTCCATTGACTCAGCATTACATCGGAATTACGTACTACGTAGTACAGGCACTTACCCAGATAGCAATTTTAGTTTGCAGCAGACTTGCACTGCAAATCTGCAAGCTTACAGCAAATTTGTCACGACAAGAGTACAAGTGTGTAACAAGTTTGCAGCAAGTTAACGCAAGTTTCGAAGTCATCATTGGACGAACTTGCAGCAAATTTGCAGCAGACTTGCATTGCAAACACGTTGCAAATTATAGCAAAAACAGAGTACTAACACAACGCGGGAGAGAACTCGCGACCTACCGGTTGGTAGCCTGACGTCGATACCACTCGGCCAGATCGGCTACGAGAGGAGAAGATAGATTTCGCTAATACATCGTTCGATTCGATTCGTATGCGATTTATTTTAAACTGTTTTCTTGATTTCATTAATTTTTTGAGTTGAGAATATGATTTGAAGTCAAAGAGAGAGAGAGCTATTTTCGCTAATAACTACGTTTTGCTAGTAGAATAAATTATGAAATTAGAGTTCAAAAGTAATTACTTTTAAAATGGGACAAAATGTAAGTTATTATTTATTTCAACAAACATTGACTGTTTTTCAGGTTTAATTTTGTTTATAAACGTTAAAATTTCAACATTAAGAAAAA